>JZKD02S1672714.1:1396343-1411877 GCA_000966675.3 Picea glauca
GTGTATGTGTATGATTGTTCATTTGTTCATTGCCTATTTACTCTGCAGTTATTGGATAATAATGCTTCATTGATATAGCACTTGGATTATATGGTTAAAAGGGATTAAATTGCTCGATTACTGATTCACCCCCCCTCTCAGTAATCCAACAGCACCAACTTAAGTGGGCGTGATTTTGAGGCCAGGGAGCTTTTTTGTATATGTTGTGTTTCATAGGTTGGTGAGTCAGTTTTGTGATGATTAGGTCGGAGAGCCTAGATGTTAAAGACTAGTGCACCTATTTTTGTATGTGTCTCATCATTAATATAAAATACATCGATGCACGCAGAACGACCACGATAAAAGAGTATGGGGGACTAAACTCCACTAGTTAGGGAAAGGGGGGCTAAAATTTAAGAAAAAGGGTTAAGCTAGGGAGCTTAAGCCAAAAAGGAATACTATATTAATATTCCTTAAATCATAAAGTATGGGAAATTATTTTATCCTAAGTTCTAAGGATGGGGACAAGTGGGCCAAAGTATCTCCCAACATGACAAGTGTCAAGTTGGGGACATGCATACATATAGTTTGGACTTAGTTCATTTCTCATCATTCATTCATCCATTCGATCATTCCATGAGCATTCACTCACTCAGTTAGTTGTCCTCCATACTTTCATGTCATTGTAACTGAACCTGTATCCATACCCATACATGTTTGTGTATCTAGTTAGCTTGGGAGATGGACTGAAGAAGCGGGTTTCCAGGCTCGTGGAATACTGAAGAGGCGGGTTGTTGGGATCGTGAGCAATTTCTCTCTGGGTGAGAGAATCGTTGGGAATTGATTTCCTGAAGGTGTTAAATTGAAGCTACGGGGCTCTAAGACTTCATGTTCAGCTTGTTGTTTAATCCCGGAAAGGAAGTGGAGCAGCCAAAGGACTGTTGAGCAGAGAAGGGGCACACTTCCTGGGGTGGGACAGGCATGTGGGGAATGAGGAACTGTAGGTTTTTAGTTTGAGTTGGCACCTGTGACGGAGTCTTTCTTGTTGTCTGAGATAGTCATCCTAGTTAGGAATCCCCTTACCCAAGTGGAGTTTAGTCTCATATCAGGGGTGACTCACTCTGAGAGTGATGAGCAGTGTGGTCTAAGGCTAGGAGGTTCGTGGAAGGTCTACACGTAGTTGGTGATATTCTAACCAAGAAAAGTGTCAATTGTGTGATAAATTACATGTTGCATTATTATTTACATGTTTATTTTTATGGGTTTATCCTATGTGTGATTTATAACTGTTTTTATATTTATGGGTATTGTCTGTATATGTTTCATGTATATGTTTACTGTTATTTCAGTATGAATCCATGCATTTACAAAATGCATTTGTCTGTTTATGTTTTATATATATATATTCACAAGAATTTTGTGTGTATATGTTTTAATTGCATGCAGTTCGAAAAATTGATGTGGCATAACTCAGTTGGATGTTGGGTATGTTACAGTATGTTGAGCAGAGAATGAAAGCGTTTTATGGAGTAGCATGGCCCAACATGGGTGGTCGGGGATGTTACAACATGGTATCAGAACTTAAGTTTTCAACATTGAGCCTGGATGGGTCGAGCAAGTTGATATGAAGAGAAATTTTACAGAGGATTGTTTTCAAAGTGGCCAAATATCAAGTTACAGAGCGTCCATGGTAAAAAGCAACAGCAATTACGCAGAATTTGGAAAAAACCCCAATTCTTGTTGTTAAATTCATGGGAAAATTGAGAAATTTGGCCATGTGGTAAGATATTCTTGATTTAATATATGTTCTAGTAAATTCAGACCTGGAATTGGTCAAATTTGAAGTTACGGTGAAGCCATGACGGATGGAGCGAAATTAGTTGATTAAAATTCTCAATTCATGAATTGGGTGCGGACAAAAAAAAAAAAAAAATTGTTCTAGAAATGTCAACCCACAACGATTTGTTGTTGCAAAGGATAAATTGAATAAATTTCATAGTTGCAGAATGTCTATGGTAAAAATAGGGAAAAAAGTTAAGCAAAAGCTCCAATTTCTGCAGCGGAATTCACGAGGAATTGATGTGCATAAAAGATGAATGTGCACAGGTGGGCGCACTAAAAATGCATGATGCGCAGTGAAAAGTTTGTGATCTGAGGAAAAATATTGGTGTACTGGTACACGCACTAAAATTTGGCACTGCGCGGAAAAATATTGGCGTGTTGGTACGCGTGCTAAAATTGGGCGCTGTGCGGAAAAATATTGGTGTGTGGGTAAGCATGTTAAAATTGGGTGTTGCACGGAAAAATATTGGTGTGGAGGTAAGCGCGCTAAAATTGGACCTTGCGCAGAAAAATATTGGCGTGCGAGTACGTGCGCTAAAATTTGGCGCCGCGCAGAAAAATATTGGCATGTGGGTGCACGCGCTAAATTTAGCATTACGTGGTACGGATTGAGTGATGCATGCGTAATATTGGCGCGTCATGTTCATACGCATAATAAGGTGTGTGTGGTGTGCACACACATAATAATGGTGTGTGTGGTGTGCGCAGTATTAGCAGAGAACAGAGGAATTTTCTTGATGCGCGCGCAATGTGGTTATATGTTGTCGCACGACAGTTTAATTAATGGTGTGCATGGAGTACTGGTGCGTGGTGGGGGAATACTAAAATTTGGCATGGTGCAGTGTGTAGAATGAAATGGGTGCGGAATATTAGCACGTGACACAAAAATATTGCGCGCAACAGGTATTAGTGCAAGAGCCAAAATTTTGCGCGATGGATATTGACGCGCGACACAAAACTAGTGTGCGCCAGTTATTGGCGCGACAGAGAAGTGATGCACAGTGGTTATAGGTGCGTGGAGCATGAATTACCTTGTGGTGTTGTTGCACATGCTAAATATGGATGTATAGGTTGAAATTGGTGCACGTTAAGTCCTTTGAAGTGTGAACAATAGCGGAAAACCAATGAATTTCCGTGACATTTTATACTATTTGAACGTTATCTTTTTGCAGCGTGCTTTTGAGGCCCTTAACAACATTTTTAGCTACTCAAAAACCATGAGAAAACAGTACACAAAGGTACACTTGGTCTCTGTAGCTCAAATAAAAGAGCCAAGAGAGATTTTTCTAATGGTGTAAACCATTCGTCAAACAGAGTTTTTATGAGAAAGTTATAGCACAAATAGTGGAGGGTAAATTTTAAGACCCAACTAACTTCGAAGAGCCATAAATTTCTTCTCCGAAATCAGATTGAGGCACAGGAGTAGTCAATGGAAATATATTGAACCATAGAAGAAATTCCTAGAGTTGAATTAAATTTCTAGGCATATTAAAAATGTTTAATATGGAAAAAAAAGGTACATGTAGCATGCCAGACCAAAAACACGAATTGGCCTAGAACTTCAGCAGGTTGTAACTAGCAGCCCAGAACCTAGAAAGCGGTGAAACTTGGAAAAAATGTCCAAAATATGTATATAAAGAAACCCAATTGAGATCCTACGAAAACTCCAATGGAGTAGGTGCAGAAATGCATAATTACATTGCAAAGTTGCACCAAGTTGAAGTGTGAACAGAAAAATTAATGAGCAATTTTCAAATAGCCATAACTTTCTACTCAAAACTCAGAATTGAGCATGGGAGCAGGTGTTGAAAAAGTCTCGAACAATAGAATATAAATATTTACCCGGAAAATTGATCTGGGCATTCAATTTTTTCAGGATATCAGAATAAAGAATTTTGATATATTATTGAACGAAAATGGTTCATATTTTTCATGAAATTGTTGAGTCACTTAACCTGACAAAGTTTTGTTGGCTGCACATTTTGCAGAGTTAACAACAACTAGATCATATCAGTATTATCATAGAGTGCAGAGGAATGGAATATGCACAGGGGACTTACATCCAGGAAGATGAGATCAAAGGAATGGATTTCCATTTGGGCACTGAAGAAACAAACTCCAATGGACATGGAGAATGAAGGAATGAAAACATGAATATGGTAGAGACCATTAACGATTTGCAGAAGGATGTACAAATCCATAAAGCTGAGAATGAAAGACTTATGAGAGCCAAGGAGCAGCAGGAGGACTTCAACATGAAGTTGATGCAAAGCTTGAACAAAATAGAAAATAAATTGGATAAGGAGAGTGGCTCAAGCAAATCTGGAAGTCACGGATCTCCTGATGAGAAAAGAAGAACAAGAAGTGTCAGCAGACATCATCATCACTCCCCGAGGCATTCCAATAAGAGGGCACACAACAGCTCAAGTACATCCCCTGACAGGAAGCATAAGAGGTCTAGGGTGGATGAGCTACGAGGAGAAATGAACAAAATCGAACCTCTTACATTTGATGGTGAGCACAAGAAGGATGAAGATGCAGAGACATGGTTGTTGGGCATGAGAAAGTATTTTCAATTTCATAATTATTCATCTCATGTTGGAGGAAGAATTGTCATTTATCAACTCAATGGAAAGGCATCCATGTGGTGGGATCAGCTTGTGCAGGTGCATCACATTAAAGAGAAAAGTGTTACTTGGAGGGAATTCAAGAAGTATTTTGAGAAGAAATACTTGACTAAGAGATACTATGACAAGAAAATGAAAGAGTTCTTTGAACTCAAGCTTGGAAGTATGACCATAGATGAATATGAGAGAAGGTTTTTATAACTGTTGAAGTATTTTTCTTTCATCAAGGATGATACAATTAAGATTCAGAGGTATTTGAGTGGATTGTCGTCATTCATCAGTAACAAAATACAATATGATGATCCCAAGACATTGGAGGAGACCATAAGGCAAGCTAAATGCCTATATTATCGGAGAAAAGCAAGGCCAACCTTCCAAAAAGCTTGGGAAGACAAAAAGAAATTCAAGATGGATCAGAGGAAGAAGGGGACTAAGCCACCATTCTTTAAAAATAATACTTAGGGACAACCAACTTCTAGAGAACCTAGAAGAATTGAGACATGGGGCCAAAGGCCAAGGCAGCCACCAATTCAATGTTGGGGTTGTAAAGAAGATCATATGTTCAGAGATTGTCCTCACAGAGGTGAAAAAGTGAGGATTGTTCACAATCTACAGCAAGTTGAAACAGTGGAGGACATGGGCAGAAATGTACCAAGGATCTATGCAGCCCTGGACAACAAGCAAGCAGAGTATTAGTCACATATGATTTAAGTGGAAGGTATAACCAACAACCAAACCATTTCTATTTTAATTGATTCAGGAGATATTCATAGTTATATAGATCCTAAGATGGTGAAAAGTTTGCATTTTCCAAGAAGCAAGCATGGAAAATCTTGGTTGGTGTAGATGGCTACCAGAGCCAAAGGAAAAGTTAATGAGATGGTTAAATCATGTCTTATGGACATGAATGCACTGAACACCAGGGCAGATTTGAACATCTTGCCTTTAGGTTCCTATGATTGTCTAATTAGGATGGATTGGTTAGACCAACATCATGTTATCCTAGACTATCATAACAAGGCATTTACTTGCTTGGATGAGGAAGGGAACCTAAGGAAAGTGCAAGGAATTCCTAATGCAGTAACCATCAGAGAAATTTCAGCATTGCAGTTGAATAAATGTTACATAAAAGGGTGTCAAATATTTGCAGCTCATATGGAAGAGACACCTAAAGATAAGGTGTCAAATTTGGAAGATCATGCAGTCATGGAAGATTTTGAAGATGTGTTCAAGGAAGTACCAGGACTACCCCCAAAGAGAGATATTGACTTATCTATAAATTTAATGTCTGGAGCAGCTCCAGTGTCAAAGACTCCTTATAGAATGAGTACACCAGAGCTGAAAGAGTTGCAAATGCAGCTTGAAGAACTTCTGAAGAAGGGGTATATACGCCCAAGTGTGTCACCTTGGGGTACCCCAATCTTGTTCGTGAAAAAGAAAGATGGGACATTAAGATTGTGCATTGATTTCAGACAATTGAATAAAGTGATTGTAAAGAACAAGTATCCTCTGCCAAGAATTGATGATCTCTTTGATCAATTGAAGGATGAAAAGATATTTTCAAAGATAGATCTCAGGTCATAATACCATCAGGTAAGGATTAAGGAGAAAGATATTAGCAAGACCGCCTTCAGGACAAGGTATGGTCATTATGAGTTCACAATGGTGCCATTTGGGTTATCAAATGCACCAGTTGTTTTCATGTGCTTAATGAATGGTGTTTTCTGAGAATATTTAGACAAGTTTGTCATTGTATTTTTGGATGACATCCTTGTATATTCCAAGTCAGAAGAAGAGCAGGAGTATCATTTGATGATGGTGTTGCAAGTATTAAGGGAGCATCCGTTGTATGCCAAATTGAGCAAGTGTTCATTTTATCAGAAACAAATTCATTATTTGGGACATATAATTTCAGAGGATGGGATAGCAATGGATCCTAAGAAGATAGAAGCCATTAGAGAATGGTCAGCACCAAATAATGTGACAGAGGTCAGATCATTCATGGGCCTTGCAGGCTACTATAGGATATTTATTGAAGGATTCTCAAAGATTGTACACCCAATCACTTCCCTGCAAAAGAAGGGTGTGAAGTTTCAGTGGGCATTGGATTGTGAAAAGAGTTTCCAACAATTGAAACAATTATTAACATGTGCTCCAATACTAAGGATTGCATACCCAAATGAAGACTTCATTGTATGCACAGATACATGTAAAGAAGGACTTGGTGGAGTCCTCAATCAAAATGGGTTTGTTATATGTTATGAATCAAGGAAATTGAAGGAGCATGAAAGACACTATGTCACTCATGATTTTGAGTTGGAAGCCATAGTGCATACCTTGAGGAAATGGAGACACTACCTCATGGGAAAAGAGTGGAATGAAGGTGGGAAAATGTGTGAAAAAACATTTTTATTGAGCACGCACTCCAAAGTCATCTTTCACAACAACAACAACAACCCCAATCCTCTTATTTAATACTATAATGTGTTTTTGAACTAGCTCACTTGGTTGAAAGTTATTTTACTTAGTAAGAGGCTTTGAGTTCAAGTTTTTTTTTTGTTATTTATTTTTTAAGTTCATGCACTCATTGTAAAGTGCATTTCACTTAATTATATAAGTGCATCGTTATTAAATAACTTTAATATTTTATTTTAAGTTATTTTTTGCATGCAACTTTCATTTGTAAAGTAACTTCATTGTAAAAGTGATTTATGTTTATTCTATAAAAGTGGGTCACTTGATAAGAAACTTATTTAAAAGTGAGTTTATAGTCACAGTTAGAAGGAGAATCACCACGTGGACCAACTTTTACTTGCCACGTGGCTCTTTGGTTATTGTTTATGTTTTTTTTCAAAAGAGCATAACTTTCACATCCAAAGTATGTTTTCAATGTCGTTTTTTGAAACCACCTATTTGTTTGAGAGTTGTTCAACCAGACCATCAGTTTCAACTTGTAAATCCATATTCTCTGCATATTTTAATATGGATTCTCCTAGTGATCTTTTGTTTACCAGTACCAACTACTTCTCATGGAAATCTCATATGGAGGATGTACTAAAAAGTAAAGTATTGTACCGGATTATCTTGAGAAACGAACAAAAACTCATTGATGATGAAATGTATGTCAAATGGGCTATAACAGGAATGATGAAGCACATGGACTAATTGAAATGTCAATCTCTCATGATTTAAAGTTTCACCCTCAAGGAATTGATGGCCCAGATAAAGCTTAGGAAAAGCTTGAATCTGTGTTTGGTAAACACAAAATTATTCAAGCCCGCCAGTTGGAAAATCAGTTAATAACTTTGAGTTCAAATGATTTCCCTTGCAATGAAGATTATTTATCTAAGTTCAATAAGGCAAGCTAAATGCCTTATTTATCGGAGAAAAGCAAGGCCAACCTTCCAAAAATCTTGGGAAGACAAAAAGAAATTCAAGATGGATCAGAGGAAGGGGACTAAGCCACCATTCTTTAGAAATAATACTCAGGGACAACCAACTTCTTCTTCTTCTTCTTCATCTTCTTCTCATGGGCATGCACTTTTTGCTTATGCTTTCTCCTTCAATGCAATTTTTACTTCTTCTAATGAGTGGCTTATTGATCCTAAAGAATCTTATCATATGGCTAAGGATAAAGCCATATTTTATGCTCTAAATGAATGTAACACCAAGAAAGTATTTGTTGTTGATGATAGATCTCTTAGAGTTGTAGGGTCTAGAACAATTCAAGTAAATAACAATCATTTCAATGATGTATTATGTGTTCCAAGTATTTTTTGCAACCTTCTATCAGTATATCACACCACTCATTCAAGTGAAGGTAAAATCGTAGAGTTTTCACAACACCAATTGTAAATAAGGATTTGAAAGATCCTAAGCATGTCCTCGCAATTGGAATTATTGATGATATTATCAGGTTGTACAAGTTTGACAACTTTGGGTGATCCTCTTCTCCATCAGTTTTTGTTGCTCATAGCAATGACTTGAACAAACTTTGGCATGAGCGATTTGGTCATCTAAACTATCACTCATTGCAACAACTATGTAATCAACAAATGGTGATTGGTCTTCCTCTTGTTTCTTGTAGAGATGGTGTTTGTGTCGGTTGTGTTCTCAACAAATATCTTCGGGACAGTTTTAACAAGCATGCCTCTTAGCACACCTCAGCCCTTTTGCAGCTTGTTCACAGTGACTTGTGTGGTCCGCTTTCTTCTTCTTTTTATGGGTGCAAGTATTTCTTAACTTTCATTGACATATTCTCCAGACACACTTATGTTTACTTCTTAAAACTTAAGGGAAAATTGTTTGACAAGTTTTTGGCCTACAAGGCCCTTATAGAAAAACAATTTACACATCAACTGTAAAGGTTAAAAGCATATAATGGAGACGAATATGTGAACAATGATTTTACAAGTTACTACAGTGCATAGGGCATCTAAATGCAACATATTGCTCCATATACACCACAACAAAATATTGTCGTTGAGAGAAAACATCGCACATTAAAAGAAATGGCTAATTGTATGATCCAATCTAAGGGATTAAATCTTAATTTTTTGGCAGAAGCCATTAACTGTGCAAATTACTTAGTAAATCGCACTCCCACAAAGAGTCTAAAAAATGTAACATTGGAAGAAGAATGGAATAAAATTAATCTAGATGTAAGCCACTTCTATGTATTTGGCAGTGTAGCATGAACTCACATTCCTGATGAGAAAATGAAAATTTTACAACCTAAAAGTGAGAAGTATATTTGTGTTGGATATTCTAAAGAAGTCAAATGTTATAGACTTCTTCAACCTCAATCTAATGAAATTATTATTAGAAGAGATGTTAAATTTGATGAAAATATCTTGGCATGCATCCATAATTCAACGTTTGTGCCTTCTTCGTCCTGCAAGCCATCTTTGACGTTTGCATCATCTTTTGTTCCTATTATGGTTTCTTCTTCTTCAGATGATGACAGTGAGGATTAAAATCCACCTACACTTGTTCACCTTTCTCCAGATGAGTTCATTGAACATGAACCAACACCACACCTTCCTAAATGGGTCCATTCAACTCGAGAAGAGTTGGTGACCTTGTTGGTGATAATTCAGATCAGAATCAGACACGTTCACAGTTCCAACGAGCCTCTTCTCTTTTGGCTCAAGTTTCAGAGACTCGTGATCTAAAAACATTTGCAAAAGTTTCAAGTCATCCAAATTGGGACACAACAATGATGAAGAGTGTCACTCGTTAATGGCGAACGATACTTGGGATCTTGTACCTCTTCTAAAATGAAGAAAACTTGTCAGATGTAAATGGGTGTACAAATCTAAGTATGCATCAAATGGAAGTGTTCAAAGACAAAAGGCCCAGTCAATTACCAAAGGGTTCTCTCAAGTTGAAGGCATTGAGTATAATGAAACATTTTCCCCCATCGCCAAGATGAATTCCACCAGCCTTGTTGTAGCCCTTGCAACCTCACATAAATGGGAGGCCCATCAGATGGATGTCAAATCTGCGTTCTTGCATAGGGACTTATAAGAAGAAACCTACATGGAACAACCTCCTAGCTATGTCCAAAACGACTCAAGCCTTAATTGTCGCCTTAAGAAATCTCTTTATGGTCTTAAGTAAGCTCCTCAAGTTTGGTATGCCAAAATGGACAGCTTTCTTCTTCATAACGGCTTTTCTAGATGTCATTCTAACCTTAATGTCTATACCATGAAAGTCGAAAGTCATCTCATAATACTTGATCTTTATGTTGATGATGTTATCCTCACTAGTAGTGACCGTAAACTTTTAAACCATGTGAAAACCAACCTTGAGAAGAAATTTGAAATGACTGACTTAGGTTATTTGCACTATTTCATTGGCCTCCAAGTTTTGCAACCAAGGAAGGAAATTTTATTTCTCAATCTAAGTATGTTTGTGACCTTCTTCATCACTTTCACATGGATGATTGTGAACTAGCCCCTTCTCCCTTCTAGTCTGGAGTCAAATTTGTTCCCACTTGTACTTCTCCCAAAATCGATGCCACTATGTATCGTCAGTTAGTTGGTAGCCTCTTATATTTGACTCATACATGTCTTGTTATTTCCTTTGTTGTTGGTCTTCTTTCCCGATATATGCAAACACCCCATCAAAGGCATTGGAAAACAACGAAAGGATATTTTGGTATGTCCGAGGTAAAGTTCAATTCCACGCACATTACAACTTCAAGGGGGACTCCTTTATTGGTTGGTTTCACTGATTCAGATTGGGTCGCCAACCTTAATGATCAAAAGTCTATCACAGGTTATGTTTCTAGCCTTAGTTCATGACCTATCACTTTGGCATGTAAGAA
Source organism: Picea glauca (assembly GCA_000966675.3). NCBI lineage: Eukaryota > Viridiplantae > Streptophyta > Pinopsida > Pinales > Pinaceae > Picea > Picea glauca. The sequence continues at coordinate 1,407,123 of JZKD02S1672714.1, forward strand.
ACAACAGGTTATTTCTCTTTCTTTAGTAGAAGCAAAGTATCGAGTCGCAATTAATACAAGTCAAGAAGCTTTGTGGCTTCGACAGATCCTTTCAGAGTTTGTCTTCTAGCAACAGAATCTGACCAACCTTTGGTGCGACAATCAAAGTGCCATCAAATCTCACCAAAGATCCAGTTCAACATCAATGCAACAAACACATCGAGCTACACATGCACTTCATCAGAAAACTCATTCATGATCGAGTTATTGAAGTGTTATTTTTCCCTACAGAAGATCAAGTTGTAGACATTTTAACAAAGTCTCTTACCGAAACAAAGCTTTCCAAATTTTGATCTATGTTAGGCATTCAAGAAGTTGTCATTAAGGGGCGATAGGCTCTAATGTCTCCCTCATTCTCCCTATTGTGTCACCTTTGTAAATCCTTCAATCATATCCCAAGTTGTTCTTAAGAAGGGATGTTAGGATATTTAGACACTTGGGAGTTAGTTAAGATCAACTTGGTCTAATGTGTCATTAGGTTAAAGTGTGTTTTTTTAGTATGCATTTGTAGTTGGGTAATCCAATGATCATGATATGTTTCCAACATAGAGTGATCCAACAACTCATTATCCTCCATCTTAACAGATACATTGATCTGTGGCTCAACACCTGATTGGTCCATGACCTCTATTTAAAGAACATCGAGGATTATTTGTCGATGATCGATTGTGAAAAACCCTCTTGTAACTCTCTTGTAAAAAAAAATTTGCATTAATAAATTGTTCCAAGTGATCGCGTTGGTTGAGGTCGTCAATGTTTCTCCACAGGGGTTTTACCACATAAAAACATTAGTGTGTTGATCGTTGATCTGGTTGTGTAGTGGTTACTAAAAGTGTTTGTCATCTATTGGAATACATGTGTTGTCGAACAAAGTTTAAGTATGGTAGGTCCATGAAAAGACCCTATTAGGTGTGTCAATACCCAGATAGAGAGATATTCCCAAGAAACCTATCTATGTGTAAGTATGGTGGATGAAAACGTGTTGGGCTGACCTCATGGTGATGGAGTCATTAACATGAAAGGTATCCTGCTTGGTCCATTTCCATGAGCGCCTTTATAGAAGGAGTGTTTGCTACTTGACATACCATTTCTTCAGCAATGTGTTTATTCCAAACCCCTTGTCTTTTGATATTCATTTTATGCATTGGAAGTCCCTTTTCCAGGTTTCAAACACTTTATTCTTTCATTTCTTTCTCATTGTGATTAAGTCCTTTCATTTGACATGCATTCGATGCATCAGGACTAGGGGCGTCACCTCATAGGGAGGGGGTGGAGCTCAAGCTAGCCTTTGGCTTTTAATGTTGGCCATTCATTATCCCACATTTCTTTATTTTTTTATAACATTTTTTCTTTTATATTTTTTTATAACAGTTGCATCAACCTCGACATTCTAGCCCTTCTTCTCATAAGAGGATGAACCACGAGCCTTTTTGGTGTACATGTAACAACCATATCGAATTTTATTACACCATTGAAGGCCCTAGGATGGAAGGTGTTAAGTATGGGGAGAAAGGTATGTTGCTCTTATCAAAGCCTTCCAATAGTACCCATGTTCCCCAAGAGTGACAACACAGGACTAGGATACTAAAGATGGCCACTAAGATGAAACAAGGAAAAGAGCATAACTTCTGAGTTTATGATTCATTATCCAACTTCGACCCATGATCCTCACTCACATGCCAAATGTATTAAATATGACACTATATGAAACAATGATTAATGTATATCATATTGTGATGGACCACCATCTTCCAATGAACCATGTTGATGTAATGGGCTATGTTGATGAGGAGTGAGGCATTTGGGGAGTTGCTAGTTGTGGAGAATGCAAATCATCATCATCATCATCATCACTATATTCATTGCAGGCCACGAGACATGATCTCCTCTAGTTACCCCTAGATGAAAGGGGGTAACAAGCCATAAATTAAATCTTGGCTATGACCTACTTGAAGAAAATTGTTATCAAACTCCTCTAGTTTTTTCCACATTTTTAGTTTATGTTACAATGTTTTCAGTGGTTTTAGTGTGTTACTTGATATTTTTATTTATTTGTAATACTAGAAGATTGAAATTTTGACAAGCTATAAATTCATATAAACATAAAATAAAAGGCATCCACAGTAGAAGGCCATCATAAAATTTCAGATGGTTGGGCAAGATTGACACCAAATTTCAATCATGGTGGGCACGATTCAATAAACTATGCTAAGGATGAGCACACCAATCATACTATTGTATTTATTATGTCAGATGTAAATTTGATTCTATTACCTACAGTCACCTCCAAGAAAGAGTTCAAAGGTATAGTACATCAAAGAAGATGCATTGCCTCCCTTAACATCCATGTCATTGTTATGGATAGTAACAACAAATTAAAAACAAACTATTATATTTCCTTATGTCACCCTCATCAAGAGGCTATAGAAGTGTTTCACAGACCCATCGATTCTATTTCCTTATGTCACCCTCATCAAGGGGCTATAGAAGTGTTTCACAGCCACCCAATATATTTATGACTACTAAAATTGGCAATCGTGTATAGGTATTGATGGATTCTTCATTATGATCCAAGAATGACATTGACACTATTCAACAAAACATGCAAAGGATGAACCCCTTAAGCATGCTATCATGATAAATATGTCACATGCATTATATTGTGTCAAAGGAAACATATTCCATCCCTTTACATCCACGTTGTCCATAAGACATCTATATTATCTTACCTTTAAGAAAGTTCAAAAGGTGTAGCGTGTCAAAGAAAACGTATTCCATACCTTTACATCCACGTTGTCCATAAGACAACATCTATATTATGTTACCTTTAAGAAAGTTCAAAAGGTATATTGTGTCAAAGGAAACGTATTCCATCCCTTTGCATCCACGTTGTCCGTAAGATAACATCTATATTATGTTACCTTTAAGAAAGTTCAAAAGGTATAATGTGTCAAAGAAAACGTATTCCATCCCGTTACATCCACGTTGTCCATAAGGCAACATCTGCGGTTGCTTCATTCTACACAAATTTCGAGTAATTTCTCTCCACACTTTCTTTTTCATGTCATCTTTCTTGCATGACTGGTTCAGCATTCGTTACAATGTATGAACTTATGAAAACTATAATACTTGGAAATAATGGAGATGTTAGCTAGTTGTTAGCACCGGTAATAAGCGCCAGTTGTAAGCGCCAGTTGTAAGCGCCAGTTAGAAGAGTCAGTGTTAATTAAGAGTTAGTTGTCTAGTTGTCTTTTGGTTTGCATGTAGTCGACTCGGGAGAGTCTTTTCCTATATAAACATGTAATCCGTCTTCATTGAATACTAAGAAGTGAGCGTAGCCTCACCGTGTTTGTTTGCGTGGTATATTTTATCTTGGTATCAGAGCCACGTTGAGAAGGTGCGAAAATTGGAGAGGTTCGCAGGTCTCTCCTCTGCTAGGGTGCAGGGGAATACTACCCAGCCTTTCACGCATAGAAATTTTTCAAAATTCCCGCAAGCGGTCCATTCGTGGGGTGCGAACAGCGCGCAGTCGGAGTATCAGTGGGGTGCGAACAGCTCGCAGGCCACTAAAGCGTGAGGTGCGGACATTCCTGTGTCTACGCATAGATAGCGTGAAAAAATTGGAGGGCGTGGATAACGTGAGAAACGTTTGTCTTTGCGTGGGTTCTTCTGCTTGAGAAAATCATGTTGCATAAAAGTTTTTTGAAAAGCGTGGAGTGTAATCTTGTGCATGCGTGAGAGTCCAGCACGTGGAGAGTCGAGCGTGGGCATTAGCGTGAGAGTCCAGCGTGGGCATCTATTTTTAACTGTGAAGTGAAGAGCGTGGAGTTTGCATTGTTTGATTGGAGTTTGATTGGAGTTTGAAGAGCGTGGAGTTTAAAGTTATATGTGCATGCGTGAGTTTAATTCTTTAAAGATATATTAGTGGTACATGTTAAAGTGGATATTTAAAGTTTATTCATTCTTTTTTAATTGTTAAAGTAAATACATGCATGTGTATTAAAACAAAGGTTTCTTTTTAAGAAATTCTTTTTTTAATACTTAAAGTGGCTAAGGAATTGTGAGGTGAAGTTTATTAAAGTGGATTATTAAAAGGATTGAAGTTTATTAAAAGTTTTTTTTTAAAGGAGGGAGTTATAAGTTTTTTTTTAAAAGTGGATATTTTGGATATTAAGATGCATGCATGATATACGCTGAGAACATAGATAGATTGAGTCTGATCGATGGTATCCGAAGGCAGAGCGACAAAACGTTGCATATCCTTGGTGATTTTCTTGCAGAGACTAAATTGCAGCGATGGCGAATCCGTTGGCAGAGACCTACCTCAACGAAGCCAACAAGTTAGATGGCTCGAATTTCATTAACTGGAAATTCAAGATGCAGACACTCATGGAGGGCTATGGTGTCTGGAACATTGCGAATGGAACCGAACTGAAACATGTTGCGGCTGCAGGTGCGATAGCAACAGTAGGAGGTGTGACAGCAGCGGTAGGAGGTGTGACAGCAGCACAGATCCAAGACTGGGAGAAGCGCAAAAACAAGGCAAAGGTATTGTTGCGCATGTCCGTTAAAGATAGCATAATTCCACATATTAGAGACGTTACAACTTCTGCTGCAACATGGACAGCTCTTAAAGCATTGTATGAAACTAGCAACACAAATCGCATTTTGTTCCTGAAAACTAAATTGTTAGGCATTAAGATGGATGGAAATGAA
>JZKD02S1672714.1:1426041-1436649 GCA_000966675.3 Picea glauca
CTCATGCTTGAGGACATTGGAAAACAAGAATGGATCAAAAACACTATAGAGCATGCCAAAAGCATCACAAAGTACATCTACAACCACTCATGGGTTTTGAACCTAATAAGGAAAAGCACAGAGAAAAGAGAACTTCTTAGGCCTACCATCACTAGATTTGCAACTCTCTTCTTGACATTGCAATCTATGGCTTCCCAATCAAGTAACTTGCAAAAGATGTTTGCATCTGATGAATGGAATGAATCTCAGTGGGCCCGCAGACCAGATGGCAAAGAAACCAAAAAGAAAGTTAATGATCCCAGATTTTGGAAAAAAGCAACAAAAATTGTGAAAATTATCGAGCCACTTGTTAAGGTGTTGCGGCTAGTGGATGGGAAAAAATTGGCCATGGGTTACATTTATGAGGCTATGGATCAGGCAAAGGAGCAAATAAAGGCAGCATACAAGGATAGAGTGTCCAAGTATGGGCCTATTTGGGACATCATTGATCGTAGATGGAACAATCAACTCCATCGCCCTATACATGCAGCTGGGTATTTCCTGAATCCAAGGTATCGTTACAGAGCGCAGCTTGGAGAAGATGTGATTGGGGAGGTTAGAGATGGCTTGATTGATTGCCTTGAGCGCATGGTCCCTTCTGAGAGTGATCAGTTGGAGATACACCGACAGATCACTTGTTTCACTAGAGCCACAGGTACCTTCAACAAGAACCTAGCAAAGATTGCAAGGGATGTGGATGAGCCATGTAACAATTCCAAAGTTTAAACTTTAAAGTTCAAGTGTTTAAATTTTATATACTTCCTTCAAGGAACTACCTCGACTAACTATGTTTTTTGCAACAAACTGGTGGGAATCATTTGGTAGCCATTGTCCTCAATTGCAAAAGTTTGCAATTAGAGTGTTGAGTCAAACTTGCAGTGCTTCTGGGTGTGAGCGCAATTGGTCAGTCTTTGAGAGGATTCACATGAAGAAGAGAAACCGCTTAGAACAGAAACGGTTAAATGATCTAGTCTTCGTGCAGTACAACCTCCGACTCAGGCGCAACCAATTGTTGAACAAAAGACTCGATACAGATCCTATTGTGTTGGATGATGTTGATCCAACTTTAGATTGGGTAGCGGAGACTCACCCACCAGAGTTTGATGTTGACCATGATTTGGAGATGGAGTTAGCAGGGTAGGCTCAGATGGATGCAGATCCAATATTAGGGCCTTGCGGTCCAATTCGAGTGTCAAACATGGCAGGCCCTAGTGGAACTGCAGGCAGTCGTAGTCGTTGTTGTATACCTCATGTGCCTCGTCACGGTCGTACTCATACTACTACAACTAGTGCAGTCCGAGTGACTAGTTGTAGTCACAAATGTCCCTAATGGTGATGAGTCTGAGGCCGAGTCCGAGTCCGAGTCAGATGATGATGTTGAGGGCGAGGATGCCCATGCCATTTCTACTTCTAGCAGTAATGATGATTGATCATTGATCATGTTGATCAATGAGATAGTGACTTGTAGTCCTAACTCTTGCTAGTATGTGTTTTGTTGTTGTGTTCTATAGAGGACCGAGGCCATTTTGACTCTAGAGCCTCCTTGATTATGTATTTATGTTTCGATCTCTAGATATATATTGCACTTGGTGCCATTTTGATATATTCATGAGCATACTTTGGATCTTTTGTCTCTAATTGTCTCTAATGCTTTGGATCCATGATTTAAAATCTTAAAAATATATTTTTTCGTTAAAATTTAAATATTTTATGTATTTAAAAAAAAACAGTTCATTGAAACCGGTTCGACCAGCTCATTATCGGTTCCGGTTTCGATTCAGGTTGGACCCTCGACCGATACCGGTTTCGGTTTTTAAAACTATGAATGGTACTTGTTCTCAATGTGCTTCAATTTGTCATGAAACACTGGATTCTCTGAGATATTCACACAACTTTGGTTAGCATAATGAATAATGGTGGAATCCAGCACATGTTCGAATAAATTTGCAAGGAGCTTGCGAAGCCACACTGCTTCACGAACTGACATACTTAATGCAATGTACTCTGCTTCTGTTGTGCTCAAAGCCACAGAAGTTTGTTTCTTGCTACACCAGGAAACCATGGAAGATCCCAAAGTGAAGTAACACCCAAAGGAGCTCTTTCTGTCCTTGTATCTTCACTTTGGGATCTTCCATGGTTTCCTGGTGTAGCAAGAAACAAACTTCTGTGGCTTTGAGCACAACAGAAGCAAAGTACATTGCATTAAGTATGTCAGTCCGTGAAGCAGTGTGGCTTCGCAAGCTCCTTGCAAATTTATTCGAACATGTGCTGGATTCCACCATTATTCATTATGCTAACCAAAGTTGTGTGCCCAATCAAAGTCAATATATTCCTTCCATATCATATCAATACTGGAAGTATATCTAAGACCATGTCCAATTGTGCCTCGCAGGTATCTCAACACATGCTTCATAACAATCCAATGTGTCTATCTCGACTGACTCATAAACTGGCTAAGTACACTCACTACATAGCAAATATTTGGTCTGGTGTTAAACAGATACATCAATTATCTAATCAGTTGTTTGTACAGAGTTGGATCAATTTCATCGGAATCTGAAGAAGACACACTTAGTTTCTTCAGAATCGTCACCATTGGTGTAGCCATGGGCTTCAAGTTCAGCATCCCAAACTTCTTCAATATCTCAATTGTGTACTTCCCCCGACTCAGGAAGATATCATCAGTTCTCTGCCACACCTCTAGTCCCAAGAAGTAGTGCATCATACCAAGGTCCTTCAGCTCAAACTTAGAGGCCAACGTATACTTGCATTCAACAATAAGGCCCTCTGTATCAGTGAGGAATAAATCATCAACGTAGAGGACCAAAATCAGGGACTCACCATTAAAAGTATTGTAGTACAGGCTGGGATCGACAACACTTTTGCTGAAGCCCAAAAATCATCAGGTGTCCATCAATCCACGTATACCAAGCTCAAGGTGGTTGCTTGAGTCCATACAAGGCCTTCTTCAACCTGCACACATGAGACTCCTTCTCATGTATCACGAAACCATATGATTGCTTGATGTATACTTCTTCCTCAATCTCTCCATTGGGAAAGGTTGTCTTTACATCCATCTGATGTACTCTCCAACCCATGGATGTTGTAGGGAAATAATCATCCGGATAGAAGTGTATTGAGCAACAGGAGCAAATGTCTCCTCATAATCTATTCCCTCCACCTAAGAGAATCATCTAGCAACAAATCTCATTTTGTGCCTCTCGATGCTCCCGTCAACTATGTGTTTGATCTTGTAGATCCATTTGGAAGTCACTGCAAACTTCCCCTCAAGTCTCGGAACAATATTCCACACATCATTCTTCATGATAGACTGATACTCCTCCATCATGGCATCTCTCCATACTGGATGACTAGTTGCCTCCTCATAACAGGAAGGTTTAGAATCAATGATGTGGCTCATAGTTGCGGCATAGCACGAATATCTCCGAGGTATCTTGCTCTCTCGAAAGGTACCATCTCTTTCTGTCTCTCACTCAATCTATCTTTGACTAGGGATGTAGATCCGATATTCCTTCGAAGACTCACTGTACCCCACAAATGTACCCTTTCTACCTAAAGGGCCTATCTTGGTCCTTTTCTCCTTGGGTACATGAATGTATACTGAACACCGAAATATCCTGAAGTGTCCAACCTCATGCTTCACTTCGGTGAAGGCCTCCTCAGGAGTCATGTTCCTCAAGGACTTATGTTCTGAACATACACTACAGTCATGGATGCCTTGACTGTATCAACAATAGATCTGTTCTTCCTCTCTATGATCCCATTCTGTTGAAGGTTGTAAGGAATGGTGTACTCCCTTCTGATCCCTGCCTCAAACATCTCTAGGACACATCGAGGTTCCCTCATGGAACCAATGTCCCCCAAGACATATCGAGGTTTCCTCGTGAAACCAATGTCTTGGTTCCTTCATCTAGTAATCCACTGATTACTCTGCAATCAACTAGTAGCATACTACTACTACCATGCCATCGGTAGCTCAAATCATCCGCCACATTCTTTGTGACTATGCAATCAACCAATAGCACACAGTTACTGCAATGTCGTCCAATAGTACACAATTGTTTCCATGTCATAGTAGTACACAACTATTGTCCAGTAGTACACAACCACTGCCATAGTCTCACAACTACATAGCAATCCACTAGTAGCACATAGCTACTAGCATGTTGTCTAGTGGTACACATCCACTTCCATAGTCTCCATGACCATGTTGTGATGTTTCTCTTCTCCCAGTAGTCTTATTCACGGCTAGCCACCTCGCATGGCATAGGCAATACTACGACCATAGCCTCATTCACACCTAGCCACATCACATGGCATAGGCAAGGCTAAGCTTCAAGTCTTATTCACACCTAGCCACCTCACATGGCTTAGGCAATACTTGTACCCAACTGAGCATTACTCCCTCAGTCACCTCACATGAGTAATTAGGGAAACCCTTGTCCAGAGGGGTTAGTCGGGTAGAGGAGAGAAAACACCACACCTTCCTCTTAACGAGGGTGGACATTCTGCATTCAAGGGACAGTTGGGGAGCAAGCACTTTTTCGAAATCGTCACATCCAGTGTGCCAAATCTAGAGTACATTCTCAAAGACGATTTCGCCAATTTCCCCAGAGGCTCCAGCTTTAAGTCTGTTTTCTTCGACATCTTTGGAGATGGTCTCTTCATGGAAGACGACGAGTTGTGGAAGCGGCAGAGGACGGTCGTGGCCATAGCCATGAGCAGCACTAGTTTCCGTGTTTAGAACATAAATCAGACACAAGAATTAGTCCTGGAAGAATCGTGCAAGAAGAATTCTTCGTTGGATATACAAGACATTTTGCTTCACTTGAACTTCGATAAAATATGTTTGGCTCTATCGGGAAAAGACGTCGGGTTTTTGTTGCCCGATCTTCCAGAGGTTCCCTTTGTCGTAGCCTTTGAACAAGCCATTGAATCCTGCACTTACCGGCTCATTATTCAGGAGTCTTCAATCGTGGCTCGTAAGTTTCCTCTGGCTACACTCCATCATTGCCTACACCAATTGCAAATCCAGGTGTTGCAGCTAACGTCGACCTCTCTTCACCATTGAGTGCGCCAATTCCAAATCCTGGTGCCCCTTCTTGCACTGGCATCTGTTCATCACTGCTTGCACCAATTCCAAATGTCGGTGCCCTGGATTGCACCTGTGGTCGCACTCCATCATTCACTGCACCAATTTCATGTGCCTCTACTTCACCATATTGAATATTCATTCAACTCTCCCGATGTTCTCCATGAATTGGGAAGTTAATATGTGTCCCTTTTACAACATCACTGTTATGAAGTCGTCCTTCCATATTCTCTGCGACGCCAAATCATGGTACGTCAGCTTCCTCTGGCCACACTCGATCATTGCATGCGCCAATTGAAAATCCAGGTGTTGCAGGTAGCGTCGGCCACTCTTCATCATTGAGTGAGCCAACTCCAAATCCCGGTGCCCCAGCTTGCACTGGCATCTGTTGTTGATGAATGCAGCTATGTGAGACATTCTCCAGCTTACAAACCTGTGAGGTGTGGATCATTGCAGCTATGTAAGTCTTTCTCTCAGCTTACAAACCTGAGGGAAATCCCCTAAGAAGGGTACGTGATTCCTGCCTGAGACAGAGCTAGGAACGTAGAGATGACCTCCTCCATTCAAAGAGTGAGAAAAGCTCCAGATGATTATCCAATGGGAAAGGCGATCTGATGATTTGGACGTGCCTGTGGCTGAGCACAAGGTGAACATGTGAAATCCCAAAGTGTTGGGTGCATCGTCATGTGAACAGAAATGAAGATGATGTGTTAGCCTCCTCTGAGCAACAGAGTTGACGAGAAAACTCCAAATGATTCTCCTGTGTGAGGCAGTGGGAAAGAAGATCTGTAGAGTGCACGTGCCTGTGGATGAGCACAGGTGAACGTGTGTAGATCTGGTTCTCCTGTATAATGCAGTGAGCCAGAGCTATGACATTCCTATGGATGTGCCCCTAGTGGATGAGCATTAGTGGGTGTATCAGATCCTTTGCTATATGTTGTTCAAGAGTCAGACCTGCCTGTAACCATAATTGTTATGTAAAGGGTACAGGTCGGCCCCACCTTAATGTGATTAATAATAAATGTAAAAGAAAATTAATATGGTTAATATTAATTATAATAATAATAATAATATTAATTATATTATGAGCTAGTGAGGTCAGCCCTGTTGTGCCAATAGACACTTATGTTGACAAGTTTAGGTTAGTATAAGTAAAGGTAAAATCCCCATTGTGGAAACATATCTTTCATGTGAGTTTGGAAATTTCAGCAAGTACATCTACTTGGGAAAAAGTGTGCACCTATCTTGGGCTCTAGTCTTCTAGGGTTTGAGCCAGTGTTACCGGAAGCTCCCCCCGCTCCACCTTAGGAACCTCGCTCCGAGCGAATCCTCCATGGAAGCTTCTCCGAAAGCCTGCTTCTGAAATCCGAAAGCTCGCTTCTGGATTTCGAAAGCTCGCTCCAGGGTGCAAAATGGGCGCTTCCTAATGAATCTTGTTAGTTTATTGTTCTATTCTTCTATTTCTTTAACAACATTTGTGGAACTTTACCTTGGCTCTGATTCTATGACTTAAATATGGTAATCAAACACTATGGACTGTGCTAAAAATCTGTACTAAATGTTGTTACAAAGTTGCTCTCATGGTATGTTATATAGTTGCTCTCTATGGATCTTACATTGGCTTTGTTTCTATGACTTTAGACTAAGGACTTAAGAAACTACCCTAGCCTAGGGGGGAAACCCTAAAGTCAATTAAGCTAAGTCATTATAAATTAGAGTGGAAGTGCGAATTACCTTAAATTGATTAGCACAATTAACCCAAGAAACCAATCATGTACTTCAAAGATGTTGCAAAAAAATGTGATTTGGAGAGTTACAAAATGGTTTAGTGACAGGAAGCTCCATGGGGCACTTCATTACTTTACATGTCAGTCTATAGATGATAGATTCATAGCATTTAGCAACTAGACTCTAGAGTCTAGCACAGTTTAAAGTTTAAACTTTATTGTTTTGGACCTTTCGATCTTCATAATTCAATTCAGATGGCCTATTTTGTAATCATAACTATTTGGTCATGACTCGTGTTATTGTTGACAGTTGTTAGATGATTGATTTCATTCCATAACTTAATGGTCTACTTTCTATTATATGGCTTAAAAATTTGTATGTTGGTTTGTAAGTTTGAAATTGCTAGATTCTAGATGGTTGATGCTCGAATGATTAATCATTGATGTACTACTACTTACTACTATGGACGCCATTTTAATGTTACAATGTACAAATATGCATGTTTTCATACATTCTGCAGCTAATTTGTCTTTTTGCATGTTTTTTTTAATATAAATGCAATATATATAAAAATCTATATATATATATATAATAGACGCTTTCGAGACGCTTCGCTCCTGAGGATTTTTTGAAAATGATGCTCCCGATGCTCCGCTTCGCTCCACGCTCTAGCAACATTGGTTTGAGCACCCTCTTGTGTGCTAGGTATTTCTTGGTGGTGAAGGTCTTTCTCTTGAAGAATCCAACAAAGGATTTGGTTGGGTTTTCTTCCCTTGTTGAGAAGGGTTTCCCAGGATACTTCTTGTGTTCTTGTGCATGGTGTTTCTTCTTGTGATCTTGGTTGCTGCAACATTATTGTCTATGGTTAAGTTAAATGATAAAATGGAATGAACTTCATGCTTAACCTAACTTATTAAAAAAATCAACATGGTATCAAAGCATAGGTCTTGAAGAACCAATTGCACAAGCATCTACCAGTGTCCTCTCTCTTCTGCAGAACCGTACAGCCCTCTTAGGGTTTTCAGAAAATTCGTACGACCTTCCTTTATGAGGTGTTTCAACCCTTCAACACTTGAACGTTGGGGCTAATTTTGACATAGGAGAGTACGGCCTCCTCCAACGCATCTCTAGAGACTCTCAGAATGACATTCCGAGCATTTCGAAATTTTGGCCCTAGGGTTTCGCTAATTTCTACAGAAATTTCAGAATTAGGGTTTCTGCAAACTCATTGAAGGAGCTCTTCAGCTCACTAGTGTTCTCCTATCTTTCAAAAACTTATTCTTGGCAGTCATAAGTCCAATAAAACCTAAAAGTGCTAGCCTAGCCTAGCCTTTAGGTTTTCTAGCCTAGTTGACAAAGGGATGTGAAGAATCTAAAATTATGATGAACAAAAACTATGATGGAAGATAACCTTGATGAACAAAAACTATGATGGAAGATGACCTTGATGGATCAAGCAACTTAAAGTTCTTGGAAGACAAGACTTCAAAGGAAGATTTATTGTGGGTAATACAAAAGGATTTACCAAAGACAACTATCAATGAATGGAAGGAAGATGACGTCGGGACAAGGAAGCCAATCACTTACTCGGGCCCTTACATTGAAGGGTCAGATTCAAAATAACAAATATGACACTGTGACTATCTTCATCATAAAGATCTCAGAGGATAGAGATCAGCCAAGATCCATTGGAGAAATCATATCAGCATCCTCAGGTACGCACTTGTATATATTATTTGTATCATTGTCATGAGGGTAATTGCGGGACAAAGGAACCTTTTGCTGAATTCATGGATCCAGAAGGATCTCAGTGCATTCAGAGGAACGACACACTTGAAGTGAAGACTCCAGGTTTGATTGTTGTAATTGTCATTCCTCTAACCGATATTTCTAAAAGTTTGTTACATTACAAGTAGGTGTTGTACTGTGACGATATTCCTTAAATTGTTTTGATTCTAGAGATGTACGCATTATTCTCCTTTAGGCTTTAGGAGATATTCTTGCTTTGGTTCCTCTTGTTTTCTTGCTCCAGATAGGTTAAGAACAAAAGAAGATGATTATCCCTCAAAGGACGTCACTTGACTCAAAGGGAGTTGTTGTCATCCTAATACACACTTTCAAACGTGAGCTAAGTCTGGCTCACTTAGTGTGTCCTTGGAGGCACAATGCCTAGGTTCACAGCCCACGTTGTCACTGTGACCAGAACCTCTTCCGTCTAGGCTCACTCCTAGAGAAGCCAAGGGGGGTAGTCCCTAGTTTCTAGATTAATTTTAGAGTTAAGTTCTAGGAGTTGATTTCAATTATTTACAAGGTTTAGGGGTTTCTAATCCTAGGATGCACAAGCAACAAATGCAAGATGCAAGGGTTAGTATGTTAAGCAAGACCTTTCCTAGGGAAACTAAGACTAGTGCCTAAGATTGGGCAAGGGGTCAACTAAAGTTAAAGGGGGTTTCTTTACAAGTATAATTACTTGCTTACTTACAAAAGAATAATCAAACTCAAAATAAATACAAGATAGAATGCTAGAGTACAACAAACAAGCTAACCACTTTACTTATTTTTTGTGTGCAGGATACAAGAAAATCAAAGCATCATACTACATCTATGAGATCATCATCAATACATCATCGATACATCATCAAAGAAGATTTGAGAGTTTTAAGCACAAGTATTATGAAGATGAAGAAGACCCACTCTTAGTTATTAAACCCACAAAGTGTTTTAGAGTTTGTTAGTCCAAGGTTGGATTATTAAGGTTTCTTAAGATTTACCAAGTTTTAGTTACCTTTATTAAGCTTTAACCAAAGCCTCCTCCCCCTATTGCCAAATGATTGTTGGATGCTCAATAAGTGTTGCCACCCTAGCTTTGCAAGTCAGCCCGAAAGATTGAGTTCTCACGGAAAGGACGCTTCGCGCCACGAGACCGTCCCGGGCCTAATCACCTTTCGTTGCCCCTCAATCCCCGTTTTACATGGTGAAGATGATGATCTAAGGTACCCTAAAGAGTCTATTAAGTTATTATACGAATTAGGTAGACTTTTAGGAGTGCTTTAGAGTGTTTTAAGAGTTTTATGACACTTTTAAGAGGTGATTTAATGACTTGGCCAAAACTCACTCCAGCCTAAAAATGTGTTGATTAAGTTTATGAGATTAAGAGCATTAACACATATATGCTCAAGGGGACGTGTATAAATTTTAGATGAGTGAGGGAGTGTTGGGATCAAGCAAAAAGGCAAGTGGGAGGCTAGGAAAAGTGTGCCAAGGGATATATTTAGTCTCCCCTTAATTTTTTTATTATTTTTTTGTTTTTTGGAGACTTTCTAGAAGGGAGGCACACCCCTCTAAGCAAAGTGACGTTTTTGCTTAATGGCTAGGTGGGGGGGTGATGTGAGGGTTGGAAAAGGTTAGGAAAGGTTAGGAAAAATCTCTCACTTTTATCCATCTTTACATCATCTTCTAACTCATTATTACAATTTAGCAATTAAAATTGTTGTTTTTGACTGACTGACACTCCGGGTGGACAAACCCATAGCAAAAGTTGTCCCACCAAGCTAAAACTTGGTCCATGGATGTAGGGGGTGCTATTCCATTTCTTTTGAGCACAAATACCCCGATCAAAAGTCCAAGGACCTAGTTTTTACAATTATTTCTCAAAAATAATTAATTAATTAATTAATTAAACCTCCAAACTTAGGGAAATTTAATTAAAAATTAATTAATTAAAAAAA
>JZKD02S1672714.1:1436699-1455000 GCA_000966675.3 Picea glauca
TGTTGGGGCCAAACATGCCCTGTAGAACCAAAGTCTTCGACAAATTTGCATCTGATGATGCATCTCTTCATGGCACATGGAGTTGACCACCTGTGTTGGAGAGGCGGTCAACAAGAGTCAAAACTATTTGAGAAAGAGGAAGAATAGAACCATCATTGAGACAACCAATGCAATAATGCATGATCAGAATCTTTCTAGGATTCCATGGGCAGAAGCATGCATGACACAGTATATGTGCAGAACAAGAGTCTTCACCAAACTTTGAAAAACATAACTCCCAAAGAAGTCTTCACTAGAATGAAGTCTGAGATTGAACACTTCAAGTTATTTCGGTGCCCAGTGTATTTTCATGTACCCAAAGAAAAGAAGTCCAAGCTAAATCCTTTAGAAAGAAAGGATACAATGAATCTCCAAAGACATTCCAAATCGACATCCCTAGTCAGAGACAGATTGAAGACAAGCAGAGATGGTGTCCTTGAAGAAGAGATAGATTTTCAAAGACCTAGAGAATCTCGAATGGAGATTGACAGTGAGACAATACCTTTTCCACCTTCAGCAATTCAGAGGGAGATAGACATTATTCCAGTTGATCCAGTTTCTCCAGTTGATATGTTCAGAGATATTGCAATAGGGCATAAAAGGCCTACCTAGACTCACTCTGCAAAAAGCAGAGAAACATACAAGCCTCTCAAGGCACATCCCGAGAAAGTGAAAGAGATTTTCGAGCTATCCTTCAGTCATGAGCCACTTCTTTGATGTTGAGCCTCCTTGTCTTAGAGAAGCAACAAGAGAACAGGTATGGCAAGATGCCATAACAGAAGAATACCAGTATATCTTAAAGAATGATGTATAAGATATTATTCAGGGACCAGAAGGGAAGTTTGTGGTAACTTCCAAGTGGATCTATAAGATCAAACATGCAGTTGATGGAAGTGTCGAGAAATACAAAACGAAATCTATAGCCAAAGGTTTCTCACAAACAAAGGGAGTTGTCTATGATGAGACACTTGATCTAGTGAACCCGATACACTTCCATCCGTACTACCATCCATGAGTTGGAAACTATATCAGATAGATAGATTCTTGATGAGTTTGGATTTCAGCAAGAGTGTTGTTGATCCAAACCTATATTATTACAGTGTTGGTGACGAGAGCCTGATTTTGATGACTTATTCAGAAAGCCTTGTTGTTGAAAACAAGTAATCCTTGACTTCTGAATTCAAGATGAAGAATCTGAGTATGATGCACTACTTCTTGAGACAAGAAGTATGACAGAGGACCGATGAGATTTTCCTGAATCAAGGAAAATATACAGTGAAAATATTAAAGAAGTTCAGTATGATAGAAAGCAAAATCCACCATGATGGATTTAAAGAAGAAGATTGATGATGATTCAGACGAGATTGATCCACAGCTGATTGGATCACTGATGTATCTGGTTAACACCAGACTTGATTCATGCCATGCAGTGAATGTGCCTAGTCATTTCATGAGTCAACCAAAACAGAATCACTAGACAACAGCAAACATGTATTGAGATATATACAAGGCACAGTTGGATATGGCCTGAGATATGCCTCCAGTGTGAAACTGAGTTTGCAGGATATGCCGATTCAGATTGAGCAGAAAGTACAGTGGACCGAAAGAACACATCCGGTTGATGTTCTACCGTGAAGTTTGCCATGGTTTCCTGATGCAGCAGGAAACAAAACTCTGTGGCTATATGATATATATACACATTAGAGCTCTATTAATCTTATATTCTTTATCTTAATTGTATTTCTTGTTGTATAATTTATCTAGAATTTCTTATTTGTTGTGGCATTGCATTCAACATTTTACACACTTTCACAACTCCTACTTTTCTATAACGCAATTCTTTATCACGATTGTCTTTCTTGTTGTAGAATTTATCTAGAATTTCTTTGCAGTGTTGCATTCAACACTTTCTCAAGTGACACATTTTATGTCCATATCACAAAATTGTCAATATAAAAAATATTATTATGTAGGGAGCAACAACTGTTTACATTTTCTATCATGTCAACCATTGAAATTTACATAAATTAGTATGAAAGTTCAACATGTTCCTTAAAAGTGCCACCAAGAATAATTTATTCAATCTCGTGGAAGTGTGCAACTCCTTGCAACCTCTTTGTTAAATTAAATTAATAAAGTACCAAGGACAGGTCCTTCTCGTCACTTAGGCACCTAGGGGTGAGAAAGTGTCCAATGTGGTCCCTAGTGCATTAATTGCATGAGATGTGAAATTAAATGAGACTTTATGAAAGTGAAATGAAATGGGTGAGTGAAAAGTCATTTCATCTCAGTCATCCATCTAATCTATCCTCCACCGTTAGATTAGATATCTCTTCACCTTCCCTCGTGAGGTCGAATTAGGGAAAGGGCGCCCCATTCACTTGGTATTATTCTTCATGTGATTTGGAAAGAGCAAGCAAAGAGAGTCGAGCTGAGAAAGAGCTGAACAGTGTTACAGCGAGTAGCAACAGTGATACACTGAGTTGCAGCAGTGTTACAGCAAGTAGAAGCAGAGTAACAGAGAGTAGCAACAAGGAGGGAGCACAAGCACCATAGAGAGGTCGTACAGTACGGATTCTGGCCAGTCCGTACAGCTGTAAATTGGCACAGAAATCGAGATAAAGGACTGTATGATTTTCTGGGTGAGGTTGGCACAAAAATCGAGGCAGCATACAGTGTAATTTCTGTAATTTACTTTAGCAAGATGGCATGCATTTTGAGGCAGACTGTACAGCATTTATTGTTGTGACAGCCATACTGTACGGATTTCTGGGCACAGAAATCGAGGAGTTGTTGGCACGGTTTTCCAGGCTAGGTTTTGGGCACAAAAATAGAGATCAGTTTGTGTATAGAATTGTCGAAGATGTCTACTGTAAGAAATTATTTCTCAGAGCTCTGGAATAATAAAAAGCCCCTCTCTCACTGGTTTTCACCTTGTGGGCTTTTCCAGGGTCGAAGTTAGACCAAAAATCTCCGAGTATAAATTTTCTGGGTGTGTTTATTTCTGAGTTTTTTTTCTGTAGCAGACTTCATGTGTTTTCTGTTCATGATCATTTAATTTTCTGCTAACTAATTTGCAGCCTAAATTTGCAATGTGGGTTGGGCATTAAACTATGCGTCTCATTGAGACTTGAAACCGAGTTGGGGTCTAAGATTTCTACACTCTTGTCTATGTTTAAATCCCTAGTCTGTCGATCTATGAATTATTAATTAAAAAATAACAATCATTGTAATACCTCACTAACAATGAGGATATTCATTGATTTTGATTATTTTCCACTCGCATTTTTCATGGTATGTTGCATAAAAACTAAACCATTAACAATCCATAGGTCACAGCACTGTGTAATCCAAAATATGAAACATAGCATAAATCTTACCCACAAGCGAGTGCGCTAAAATATATATGTACAAGATAAAAAAATGTGCATAACAAGGCATCTAATATTTCGATCAAGATGGATCTAGGGTTTTGTGGTTTCTTTTTTTGTTTTTTATTATTATATACTTTTAGGGTTACTAATGAAGAGAAACGAGGTATTATCAGGCTGCTAAAACTGATCTGTCTTTGATCAGATTTTAGCTCTAAGTTTTATCTTCCAGAACTGTCCTTTGCTGCCTTTTAGGACAGCAAACTGTTTGATTACTTTCTGCTGATAATTTTTGTGGTTAAGTGTCCTTTTGAGATGCCCTTGCAAGTGTTTTTCATACCAATGATACACAATATAACTCAAAACACATAACACTCCTCTCAATCTTTACAATTCTAAATGTTGTTTTAACACTTCTAAGCATGCATGAAATTGACACATGTTTTTGGTCAACATGACCCTGGAAAACCCCCCATAGGGAAAACCAGTTTGGAGTAGATGTATATAGAAGGCCTCAAAGCAAAATGTACAACACGGAAAACATATACAAGTGAACCTGGTACAATAGAAACCCTTCTTGGAAGCATTGGAGTCCCTTGAAGATGTCCCTGCTAGCCTCTTGAAGCAAGGCGCCCTTTTCCTTGGTTCGCCCCTCTTGCTTAGCTAGCCTTTGGTTCTCTTCCCTTGCCTCTTGCTTTGACCTTGCCTTTGCTTGTGCCTTTAAACCCTTGCTTGCCTTTGCCTTGCCCTTGTAGAAGCTCCCTCCTCTCAAGAGTGCCTCCCTCCAAAGATATAGTGCACACTTAGCTCAAGTACGCCCCTCCTCAAGCAAAAACTCAACAAATGAGTGTGCCCTCCCTTGCCATGCACCCTCCATCTCCCATCAAGTGCACCTCTCCTCAACAAGTAAGAACCATCCTCAAGGAGCACCTCTCCATAGCTTTATGAGCCTCTTCTCCCAAGAATGCGCCCCTCCACAAGCTTGTCTGCCCCTTCTTAGATGTATGCACCCTCCTCCAAGGTGTAGCCGATACTCCATGGTAGACACTCCATGGTGGACTAGTGCCAAGCTAGAACTCCTCCAAAACTCTTGACCTCATGTGCCTTCTCCTCCTCAAGATATACGCCCAAGAGCTGTCCTCCTCCTCTCCTCTCAAGTGAAGAATGAATCTCATATTTGCCCTATTACCTCCTTTAGCCTCTCTTTGGCCAAACCCTAAAAGATCAATGGCCTAGATCCAATCTAGCCAAGTCTAATCAATGGATGAGATCTCATCCAAAAATCTCACTTAGGAAACCAACTTTCCTTAGTTTGCTTTATGTCCTTTAACTCACCCACAAAGTGAATTAAATGTCACTTTAATGACTTAAGTGACATATTTCACTTTTGACTTAAATCTCCTAAGTCAAAGTGAAATTAGAATCATAAAGTAAAGTAACGAGGGTAATAGTCTCCCCCTTTGTGTTTAGAGACTCACAAACACAAGGGGACCACTTTCCAAGGTACCCAAATCTCAACATCTAATGCCAAGATGGGCACTTCAAAGGGCTAGCTTAATGGACTTCACATTGAAACGAGCCCATTACAAGCTTGTTTTAGTGCCCTAATGGGCTCACACTCACAATAACTTCGAGAAGTTCCCATCCTAACAAGGAACATTTGCACACACCTTGATAAGAATATCATAGGACTCGCTCCTAAACAGGGAGATTGTCAAGGTGAGATCTCCTAAAATGCTTTCGATGATTCCAATGATGTTCTCAAGTGAAAATGAGTGTGTTTCTTACAAACTCTCCTGCTCCCAAAACAAGGGAACCCCAATAATGGGTTTCCCATTTCTAGGCATTGTTCTCATGCCTTGTTGCAAAATTGGAACCTAATTAAGTATCCTTGTTTTAATGCTTGGGATTAGCGCGCATTATAAATTGGACAAATGCCTAAGGATTTTGAGTTACTGGACTAATTTCAGCCAACAATAGCCATCATCCAATGTAAATCCTAGGTGCAACTTGCAAGTGCAAGGACCTACAAGTGAAAGCAAGATTTTAAAAGGATATTAGATGACAAGCATAAGATTTGAGAGGCATACTTGCTCAAAATCACAAGAATTCTATCAACTTAGAAAACTCA
Source organism: Picea glauca (assembly GCA_000966675.3). Taxonomy (NCBI): domain Eukaryota; kingdom Viridiplantae; phylum Streptophyta; class Pinopsida; order Pinales; family Pinaceae; genus Picea; species Picea glauca. The sequence goes on from JZKD02S1672714.1 coordinate 1,442,241, forward strand.
ACTTACATATATCAAACCTAGAATGTCCTTTAAATGGTAAGTGAAGGCCTTCAAATAGAAATAATAGAAGAAAGAAATTATATTAATGCCCATGAAAAAGAAAGATGGGGAAATGGGACTCGAACATGCAACTAACAATAATAACAATAAAGTAGTGCCTAAAGCATCCCCCATCTAAGAAACGACAAAAAACGACAAAAAGGGTGCTTACCTTAAACAAAAAGAAACCCTACGAGATTACATGGCATTGGCTATATGAATCTGATCCCTAGGAGATATAACAAAATGAAATGAAACACATTAACAAAAGAGAAGAGAAACCAAATAAGGAAAGTGAAACAACAAAAAAACCCTACTCTTCATCACCATCATGGGATAGGGACTCGGGTGAATCTACCATATTGTTGACTATTGTACAGTTTTCAACACTAAGTCTAAAAATGTCATCCAAAGAATGCACCAAGATGAGAGAATTGGCTAAGCTATCCTTGAAGCACCGAAGCACTCTTCACAAGAAGCAAAAGGACCCTTCCTAACACTAGACACTTCAAGTAATTACCCACCATCTAGAAGGATACTATTACAATTTCTAGATGAGAATTACAAATCAAATTGCACACATTGACAAACATTGTAGTAAATGACAAATATAACACAAATGCTAAATATGCCACAATAGAACACATTTGTCACTAAAGGAAAAACTTATCAATGCAAGACAAAATCATAGCAAATGCAAAGTATGATGAATACAAACAATTTCCTTAGACTAATGTGCTCACATTCTAGAAGATTGTGAACATGGGTTTCATATGGAACAGGGAAAGAAGGGTACAAACACTAACAAGAACCTCTTGTGAGGTATTATTGTACGTGACAATTAGAAATCCACTATTGTGATCTAAGGATACCTAGGCATCTCGTTTGTAGAGGACACCATTGAAATGGTCCCTTTTCACAAGGAAAAACGGTGTTTGTTACCACCTATATCGGATGGGGTTATACATGCGGTTCTTGATCACATGAGTCTGATTTTGAGTATACCATGATCCTATCCTTCACAAGGTTGGGATATTGGTGAAGTCAACTAGTATCGTGGGATGAGAAGTGGCTTATGTGGTGGATTTTTGTGGCTCGATTCTTGCTCATGGTGGCATATCTTGGTTGATGGAGCTTCAGGGTTTAGAAGTTTATAGTTATGATGCTTTTGTTGGTGGTTATGAGATGCTCCTTTGTCCTATGGTATATCATTGGTGGATGTTGTCATGGTTGTCCCTAGATTCTGTTTATTATGGCTTTGGTGGATTGTGCTTCTATTACCTATATGGATTATACCTTCATTAACATAAGTGTGGGTGCAATTTTATATGCCAATGAGTCATCCTTTCCATCCATCCATCCATTAAACCTTGAAGTGCCAACTACATTACTATGAGTTTCCCCCTTTATTTCATGTATTCACCCTTTACACCACGATCTTTTCATAAGTTCAATCATATTTTTCATTTTATCCAAGGGGATTACACATATAATATTTTATTTAACCATTCACTTTTTCATAGTGAGTCAGTTTATTCCTAAGAAAGGGGAGCCACCCACTTTATGAACTCACCTTATACACCATGGGGGGCACACATGTTAAGGAGAGATTATATCATAATAAAGAGGGCCTTTCTTTCCAAACCATAAAGTGGAGTGGAAAATTTATATTATTTTCAGAAGCCATGAGTCGAAATTTCCATATTATAATATTGAAATATTATATGGAAAGGGGTCCACCTACACCATAATGTTGTTTCCCCTCCATATGCTTTAACCCTCGAACCATATGACAGCCTGATTTTGATGGAAAATTAATTATGATGGGGGGATTTAAAAGTCACTATTTATTTGAGTAGTCGTGGGATTAACTTATATGGTTGTCACACATGGAGTCGCCATCAAACAAGGTCCAAGATTTATAAAGCCCACGATTTGATAAAAAGAGACATTCAAATGAATGTATTACCTTTATTATAATGGGGTCATAGCATGAAGATACCGTGAGCCATTGTCCATGTCAGCCATTCGATGGAGCGGATTCATACGAATGGAGCCATGGGTCTCAAGAACAATTAATCGTTTGATTGGTTAATCGGTTCTACTTTCGATTGAAGGAAACGTTTTAATGATGGAGCCGATTAAAGATCCCAGTCCAAAAGGTGTCGATTTCTATGGTTGTTTTGGGGCAAAGAGTCGCAATTTCTTGTCCAAATGGCCAACCAATTCGAGGACCATCGTATAGCATGAAGTCGTTGTCCCTCATACCTCTGTCCAACGGTCAACCAGCTGGATTAAATTCCATGGAGCCGCTCTCACATTTATTGAGGTAGTCGTTTACATGCTATGAACAACGGCATTAATCCAAAGGTTTTTATTTTTAAACTACACCATTACCTAATTTCACATGTGATCGGTGCCTCCCTCCTACTCAGCTTGCTCGTATGGCATATGAAGTCATTGGAATGTAAGATGGGATGCTCCCTTTACGCTTATTTTCACATGGCCAATACTTATATGAAACCATACGAATGGCCTTTTTTACTATTTCGAGCTGGGTTGCTCGACTAATGTATTGAGTCAACCGTGGACATGGATGCAAGAAATTATTGGAGCCACTTGAGCTGTGGATTGTTTACACATTGTGAGCCACCATTTTGGAGCTAGATGGCATGCAAAATAGTATTGGGACAGTCATCTTACTCACCAAATATTTCACACAGCTACCGCCTTGAACCAATCATTGGATGAGTTGTCTCCACATATCAATCCAAGTTGACTGAGTATTGTTTGAAGTGGGGACGAATTGGATAGAGCCAGCGGTTGCATGGATGATATGCTTTTTAAATCACTAAACTATTTCATGGCAGGCACGATGGATGTAATGGGTGGCCCCCTTCTATTATTTCATCCATGATATGCCTTTTAAATCACTAAACTATTTCATGGCAGGCACGATGGATGTAATGGGTGGCCCCCTTCTATTATTTCATCCATGAAATAGCGTATGTATGAACCACGATTTTTTGCAAGCCAAATAGAGGGGATGTCGTACAGCACATGGGGGTACCATGGCATTGGGCCAACTCATGTGTGGAGGCCCATTTTAGAAGCTTCCAGCACTTTCTGGAAGAATGGAAATGTTATTTTATTGTAAGAAATTGAGCTAGAGGCTCCATAAAAGGAGCAGCTCCCTCACTTCAGATTCATGGTTGGATTTAGGAGAACTCCCTCCCTTGGAGCTTAATGGCAGAGTTACTGGATGTGTTTTGGAGGTTCTGCAACAGTTTCTTGTGGTGAGGATGTTTGTATATCTGTTATGTGCTTTCTCCTTTGTTGCTGAAATAGCCAGAAATATTTCAGAAGTTAGAAGTTGGTGTACTACTCCCATCTTCTGTTATCATTAGAACTCTGTTTATGAATACATTTAGTTCTCTATTTATGGATTGAAGTTTCTCATACATGGTTCTTGGTAGCTGTAGCATTTTCAAATATCAGGTGTTTTCTACACATGCAACACCCTTGGCATATTTTTTGCAAACCAGGGCAGCAAGGAGAAGAACACTTTGGGCTTGTACTTTTCAGCCGTATGGTTCTCTCCCATCTTTAGAACAGCCCCCCATGTGACCCTTGTTGTGACTCCATTCACCCAATGGACAAAGCACTAGTTTCCAGTCCACCATCCGTCTTTGTTTCGCTGGAATTTACTCTTTGAATCACCTTTTGCACTCCATTGACTTGCAATTCCAGCAGTCCTATTTAGGGATGCCTTCCTTGAGCCGGAGGAGAGCAGGCCTGAAGAGAAGAGGGGAGTTGGTGAGGTGACAGTGGCTAACCCCCTAGTTACCCAAATCTATCATCCAGGTGCTTGGGACTTCTGCATGTTCATGATGACAGATTGAGCAGTAGCAATGTCCTAATGTCACCCATTGTCCCCAAAAAATGGTATGTTGAGGAAACATCCTTGCCCAATTTTCCATCCCCAATATGCAAGAAATAGATCCCCTGCACCTCTAGAAGCATATCGTATGGAACACTAATTGAGAGAAATTATTTGACTAAAAAACTCTAAACACATTAATAATTAATACAAATTTGGCCAACTTTTATCCAAAACAATGAAAAAGAACGTTAAGAAACCAAACTTGTCTAGAAGAGATTATATTTCTTTTGCATAATGTTCTTGCAACTACTTTGCAATAATACTATCGTGCCATTTTCTCTATCGTTCAATCCTCTACCTATTTATGGATATTGACATTGTGTGCACAGAAGTTTGGGGGCTAACTTTGTCATTGCCCCCAATTGTTCTAACTTTGTCATCGCCATGTATAAGATTTTGTCATTTCACAAAAGTTAGGCGCTAACTCATATTAGGTTAACATTTCATGTTCAACTCTTCTAGAGAGTTCTCATTCAGCACTGCACTTTGCTTGATGTTAAGATTGAGACATACTTCATCGTTAGATGTTTTGTCTATTATAATTTATAAGATTAAAGGGAGATTTCATTGTCTCTACAAGGACTCGAGCTAGTCTTTATTGACATTCTTCAGATATTGTGATCAGCAAAGACTTGCCTTATACAGTGGGGAGGCCTATTCCCTTAGACTATATCTAATTCAAAGTTCTTCTAGGACAGCAACCCAGATTACCTCCTTTATTCCAATCCCATGCACTGGGTAACAAACTTCCCTCCAGCCAACCATGTAGACAGCATGTAGACAGCACTATGACCATCTGGCATTGCTCTTTGGCCCACATCACTTGAGCTTTGGGTCGAGCTACATCAAGGACACTTAGGAGGATCAAAGGTACTCATGACACATTTCTACAGGACACCTACTTGAAGATGCATGACTAGTTTATTTCCTTCTACTATGAGTTCTTTGGCATTGGATGTTAAGAGTGGTCCTACCTCTTATTCAAGACTAAGCAGCCCAGGAGCAAGTTGAATCCACCCAAGATTACTTGCTAGGGCCTGTCACCCCAAACCACTCTCTAGAAAACATTATCTGACAGGCACTTGTATTTGACATCTACACTAATGATTCGGATGATGAGTGGGGCAAACTTCTCCATCCCTTTATGGAAGTTGCATCTTTGTCCAGGCTATGCTACTTCACTGGCTCTCCACCTTTTTAGGGTTTACCTTCTTGAGATAACCTACTTGTACATATATGCTTATGTCATCTCGTCTCATGTTGCTCCTGTACTCATTTCCCATTTCACTTCATCTCATTTCAAGGGGTCTTTTTCACCCTTCAGTTTTGGTTCGACCATTTTTGTTGGTTGTAGTTACTAGTCCCGTTGAACTATTTTGGTCTTCACTGGAAAGAATTTCAATTTTCTCGATGTTCCTCAGTGGGACAGTATATTCTTCAGTATATGTCTTAAACCCTAGAACATTAAATTCTTTACTTAAAGCAATTTACATGACCTTTTCCCAAGATCTGCAGCATTTACAAAATAACTTGATATTGCAATACCTAGCCATCACATTGCTTATGTTTGATTTTTTAATCAAATATCTTTTCATATCTGACTTCAGATATTAGATTTGCATCCTAAGATTCACCTAACAAATATTGCTGATAGGATGTCTAAAGAAGTACACCTTCAAACTTTAGTCATTCAACTAGAGCATGAAAATGTTACGTGTGACAGAACAGTTACCTGTTTTGCAGCATTTACAATTCCACTTGCAATGACATCACATTTCATAATGCCTCCAAAAATGTTGACAAGAATTGCTTTGACCTTTTCATCAGACGTCAAAATTTTAAATGCTTCCACCACCTACATGAAAAAACACTCAAATCTGTCATTCTCTTTCCAATACACAATACAACTATTGTAATTGTTAGAATAAAATTACTAGATGTTCTAGTATAGATGTTAGTATTGTATACCCTAAGACTCCCTCAGGCAAGTACACCTGAGTTACTACTTTAAACCATCTAAGCCACATTGTGAGAATCCTAGAGTACACAATTTAAATCTAGCTGGTGACAGTCTGACCACAAATGAAAAATGAATACCTGAATATTAGAAGAAACTTAAGTGAAGTAAACCTCCTAAAAAGAAATTGCAAACTAAAATTCTCAAACAACTCGTTTAAATAACTAGATAAAGAATATCAAATATACCGTAGTATCCATGTTCAAAAACTACAAACTTTAGTTGATTCAAAAACATAATAAGAAGATGACAGATAGATTATTACAACTCTTTTTCTCTCCTGATTTTTTTTGTGTGTTTGAGATATTCTGAGCATCCAATCATCTTCAGTTTCTGTTTACCTTTTCTGATCCCTTATGTTGCACATAAAATGTTGGTGACTTGGACTATTATATAATGACAGCATCAGGTATACAGAATCACAAACTAAGGTAAATTGAATCAATCTTGGTTAGAATCCAAACTAAGGTGAATCTATATTAAGTTTCTGATTCTACAAGTATGGGTATGCTTGTCCAGGGGTTAACTGCCACACATCTGAAGGAAAAAAAACGGTATTTAATCAGCCAATCAATAAAAAGGGGTAAAAAAGCATACCCTCTTCCGATTTTTTGCTACTGTGCAATATACATCACACCAAAAGTAACGATAGCAATTTTGCTGATACTAGCCAAGAATTTACTTAATTCTTATTGGTCTACAACATATACCAGATTGATACTAGAAATAATCATCTCCATTAAGGCCTACAAGTATATAGCAGTAGAACTGAAACGAACACATACCCCACCCCCTCTAACATCTTCAAGGAAACAGGGCACTTTAACCTCAAAACTTATCAGTTTGCTAAACCATGGGTTAACACAAATCTAAATGCCCATAGACATAATAGATTGTACAATATATGCAATAAACAGAATACATTACAAAAGTTTGCAAAACTTTCAGCCACAGATAAACACAACATATAACACAGGATATATACTTATTTGCAATTTTGTCTGAGCTATATGGAATGGCTGCTGGAAACGATTTCCTCCCAACCATAGGAAATCCTTGAATCATTGCGACCCCCGAGCCAAGCCTATGAACTGACAAGGCCGTTGGCCTTCACTCTCACGGGCAGATATACAACACTCAACAACATTACACAAGAAAACCCACCAGTGTGTGCACCAGAAGAGTAGAATATAATAGCTCAGTATACACAGAAACAATGTTGCAGCAATAAGTTGGGCACTTGCTAAACTATGCGCTAGTCAAGCATTCCCTTGCCATGCTTCCACTGGACAAGAGCACCTATTCTGCCAACCTACGCACTGGTCAGAACATCATAAACACTTCACAGCCTGCCCTGCTTCTGCTATTCACTCCCATCCCTCCATCAATGCAGAAAATTTAAAGATGATATATTGGCCTGTCAAAAACCTGCCCACTCTGGTAGGAAATAACTCAGTTGTCCTCCATGACTATCTCTCCACATCAATTGCCCCCCAAGCTCCCATTCTCAGAAGCATTATATGCATGGGAAACGGCAACATCAGCACAGCATGTACGTAATGTTGGACATAGAAAACGGGAAGAGTTAAGATTTATACAATCTTTGTCAAAGTGCACACAGATGCTACCTGTTGGATGTGTTTCCCTCAAGGCAAGGCATATATTCTCAAGCTACATATCAAATCATAAGGAAGGAGTTTTATGGATGCCACATGCCCCTCTCGTTGTCTCCTTCTTCCCTCCACAACATGTCAATTCACAGCCCCTCCTCATGTTCCCCTTGGCCATTATATGTTTCTATTATATTAATTTAATTTACATAATTACATTTACATAGGACTCAACTTAGGTAACCGCATTAAATATACAACATATGTGCTATTTACATATTTGCTGGCAAGGTTCTTGGCCTTGAGCCCTTCCTAGGAATTTACATGACTACATATTTCCATCCGTGGTGCCCTTGACTCGGTACCAAAGCAAAACCACACATATACACATCATATTTAGTATATACAGATGACCCATGTTCAACATACGAAGGTCAAAACAGGGTATCGCATAAACTATAGTAAAAGCATGTCTGAAGAACATATATTATAAATAATATCTATAAATTCCCAAAGTTGACATCAAAGGCAATTATAATTATATAAAACCCAAAAGGTAGTTTGAGAGATATGAGATCCGTGACAGAAACAAGATAGTGATCACTCAAATTGCAAGGATATGGTCAGATAACATCTAAAAGGCAATGTTATCAGAACCGGACCAGTGACCGAACCGGTCGACCCCAAAAATGTGAAATCGATTGGAACCCGAAAAAGACCGATCAACCAAAAAATACTTAAAATATTCAAATTTTGAAAAAAAATACATATATTCATGTGCATCTATATGAATCCAAACCATTTATACACAAATATGCAAAGTTTTTCATTTATATAGCAAGAGTGCATATAACGAAAATAGCACCGAGAGTAATCCATCCCTGAACCAAAATACATCAACAAGGAGGCTCTAAATGGCCTCTAGAATCCAAAAAAAAACATGCTACGAAAAATAACTACATATCATCAAAATCATTACCTGTATTAGGATCTCATCATTAATGTCACCCTCTAAGCATTAAATAAGATAGAAAAAGCTTACCATGCCTAATAAGTGATTTTACTTGAGTAAAGGGTACATTTTTACTAGGGTCGTGACAAAAGAGTTCAACAATCAATGCCACCAACATCGAAGTACATAGAGGGTTTGGTGCTCTTGATTAAATGCTAGTTCCATACCCTCATTCATGATAGCATCCTGTGGAAACGTTGCAATCCTGCCAATCTTAAAATCCTGAAAACCATTAAGTCTACTGAACTTTGAATGGGACCTAAAATTCTACTTTCTCCATATGAAGTCCAATGAGGTTGGAACAACTCTCAAACATCCTAAAACAATTAATGGTAATGTTAAAAATTTAAGTAAAAGTGATAATATTAAAGGAGAATATCAGTTTTACTTAAATTTTATAAAGGAGAATGTCAGTTTTACTTAAATTTTATAAAGGAGAATGTCACTTTTACTTTAAGAATTTAATATTACCATTATTACTAGGTTTGAGTAGGCCCTAGGGTTAGCTAATAGGCCCCCCTTTTCTTAAATTTTTTTTTTTTTTAATTTGAAAAACATGGGTCTATGTCGCACCGTACAAACGTTGATTCGATGCCTAAAGGCCAGTTCGGTACCAAACCAACCAAAAAGGGTTCAATACGTCGATTTGACATGGTTTTGCTCCAAAACCAATCGAACCGGCATATTCAACTGGTTCCGATTGTTGATGTTTGTAGCAATGGACAGGAACTTCCGCACAAGTCTAGTGTTGGACGATTGGAAGTCATCCAAAAAGGACATTTTTTATCTTTGTAATTGTCTTTAATTAAAGATAATTATTAAAGTGAATAGACTTTTATATTAATGTCTAATAAAATGTAAAGTATTTACAATAGTGATTTAGATATAATCTCCATCGTCGATTAGGATTTAATCTCAACCATCAATCTCACTGAGAGATTAGGGTTATGGAGACTTGGTCATGAACTCAAAGTTATAAAAGAAAGACAAAGTGAAAGTAGAAGAAACGGAGTGACTTACAGTGTGTTGAGACACAGAGAGGGAAAAGAAGGAATTTTGCTCAGTTCGAAGGAGGAGAGAACAAGCCGTAGTAGAAAGTGGAAGAACAACCCAGCAGCCAAAAATTTTGGAGGTTGTAGTATTGTACTATCCAGTAGGGAGTACTAAGGCCGTACAATTTATGGGGCCGTATAGCCACGTGCAAGCCATAAAGAGGGCTTCTTCAACTAAGTTTCTGGCAGGACCAAAACAGCCAAGTATTGTTGTAATTTGATTCTTTTCTCAGTGGGCTATTTTCCCAATATGGAATCCCTTGTAAGCTTGGAGTAATTTAATGAAAAGGTGATTTGAAGGACAGTAAAAATTTGTCTGTGTGCTTGGGAATTTATTTTGCTTCCGCTATTTATTTTTCAATTAATTTCCAACCAGTGTAATTATTCTATGGTCTAAATTTGTTGTTTAAAAATTCAGCAAGTAATTTTTTGTTTGAGATCATAAGGACGTAATTTACCCAAGGTTGAAATTTCAACACGGTATCAGAGCAAGGTCTCTGATTGAGATTTCCAAGTACCAACAGTTAGATCTAGGCAAGGTGTAGTAGTTCTAACTTCTAAGGTACCAGCGGACAGATCTTATGCAGATCTAAGGTACCAGCAAACAGATCTAGCGGATTTGAGGTACCAACAGAAAGATCTAGTGAAAATATGAGGTACCAGCAGGAAAATCTGAGGTACCGGCAAGCAGATCTAGTAGATATGAGGTCCAGCGGACAGATCTAAGTGACCAACAGAGAGATCTAGCATATTTGAGGACCAACAAGCAGATCTAGTGTAGATTTGAATGACCAACAGACAGATCTACCAGATTTGAGGTACCAGCAGACAGATCTAGTGCAGATCTGAGGTACTAGCAGGAAAATATAGCATATATGAGGTACCAACAAGCAAATATAGCAAATCTAACAACCAACAAGAAGATCTAGTGTAGATCTAAGTATTCAACAAACAGATCTAGCAGATTTGATGACCAACAAACATATCTAGTGTAGATCTGAGTGACTAGCAAACAAATCTAGCAGATCTGACGTCCAAGAGTCAGTTCTAGTACAGATGTCGCATTACAACAACAGATCTATTATATCTGAGTTAGATATGAGTGACTAGTAGTTAGATCTAGTACAGATCTAGGGATATTGCAGCAGATCTATTAGATTTGAAGTGCAGAAGTTCGGTTTTACTGGTGCTTGAAGGACTGAGCACATTTTCACAGTAGTCTGTGTTATCCCCCACTTTCAAGGATAACAAAGAGATCATGTCTCGAGACCCACAGGTTCTAGACATGGAGTACCGAGAGCAGGATTGACTTCAGCATGGCCCTGGAGGGCCCACCTTTTCTCTCTTCCAGCATCTTTATCCTGTCAGCAGCAGCAGCCTCCACCACCATTGGCTTGGTCTTGTGTCAGAGAGGGTTCTTGCTTCATGAGGTAATTAGTTCAGGTATCATGGTATGTGTCACTTTGATCATTAAAACCACTGAATGTATGCATCTGATTCCTTTTATTTCTAACAACTGCTTGGACCTTACACTTGCCCACTTGACCATGTTTTGGGGATTGACAGGATGTCCTAGTAAGCTTGTGTCTGTTGGTTTTACTTAGCCACTGGGGGTCATTTATGAGAAGCCATCGTCTGCTCCCTTCACAGTTTCACTTTTCCATCTTGTTTCCCTCTCACCTGTCCCATTCCACTTGTCCGGGCACTGGGTTGACCTATTTTTGGGATTGCACCTTATCTAGTGGGAGGAAGGGGCTAAAGGCCCAGAAGGTAAAAGCAAGTTGGTAAAAGATAAAAGCCTGAGAATAAAACCTAGAGATGCTTCGCCCAGGGATCCCCGAGAAAGCAATAAAAGGCTTCTCAACAAGAAACAAGAGGGACCCTAAAAAAATAATAAAACAAGACCTAACCAGAGGATAGGGGGTCTCATCACGAGACAGCCTATTAGGTCCATGGGTACCTAGCAGTATGACATTGCCATCAACTGGTTACCACGCTAGGGCAATGACCTTTGGTTGCATGGCCAAGGGAAAGGGGGTCTCATCACGAGCCAGCCTTCTCATTTCTGTGAAAGTACTTGTGGGTAATGCTGTCACCACTGGTCATCACGCCAGGGCAATGTCCCCTAATTATCGCTTGAGCAAAAAGGAAAAAAACAATAAAAAATGAAATAACGAAAAGAATAAAAGGCATGAATGGGCTTGGAAAGAATTACATCCATGACAGGTACAGCTCGCCTTCTACAAAGGCACCCACAAGAAAGACATTGCATCCTTGGCTTGCACCCACTTGCTTGGACATCCCTTGACCACTTCATCGACTTACATGGCTTGGAAGAGGTCTCTTCCGGGAACTTCCCTTATTCAGTGGACACTAGCCCAATAGGATGCCTTTCCCTTTTCCCAAACTTGTATAGTAGGTTTGTGTAACGTCTTTGAGCTATTGAATGATCTATTAGGGGTTTTATGCATATGTTTATTAATATTGATGATGAAATGTGATTGACATTGCTATGATCCCTGTGACTGATGAGCCCATGGAGGGCGTAGCTTTTGATGTGCAGGACCATGCCCGACGGATAAGTACCATCTTGGACCGGTACACATGGGGAGATGATCAGTTCGGACCTCCATGGGGCTGAAGAGCCCATCAGGTGGATACTGAGACCCCATCAGGGGGCAGATACAGGATAGAGATGGATCCAGAGCTTTGCACCAAAGGAGAAGAGGACATTCCACCAAAGGCACCCCGACAGAGCTTGACTTAGGGGGGATGACCCTTTCTCAATGGGACGTTGGCCTTGGGAGCATAAGATGTCACCATCTTAACCATGACGTCACCCAGCATCATGGACGTTTTGGGAGGCAGACTAGGCAGCAGTGGCACGTGTGGCAGGTTGGAGAAGCCCAAGGAGGGCTAACGTTTTGCTCCAAGACACCCCATCTGCCCAAAAGGGCCTAACGTCTCCCTTTGAGGGGCTTTTACTCTCTTTTCAACTTGATTTAGGATTTAATTTGACAATTTAATGTAAAACAGTATGATTTTGGTATTTTGGCCTTGTCGGCCTTTTACATGACCTAAAAAGTA
>JZKD02S1672714.1:1468482-1484133 GCA_000966675.3 Picea glauca
GAACTTGCTGCCTTGCTAAAACATCACGTTTTTCAGCCTCTGAACTTGTTGCTGCAGCCTCACTTCTAGCAGATGGAACACTAGCTGACCCTGTTGAAAATGAAGGAGGAGGGACTACATTAGTGGGAAAATACCTCCCTTTCTTTTTCCCTCTTCCAGCTGCCCTTGATGATTGAGCCATGACTGTTGTAGCAAAGTTATTAGATTGTTGCTGTAGAAAATATCTTGAAGAATGGTGGACAAATCCACTTGCTTGGCACTTGGAATCCCTTCTCACACTCTACCAAAGCCTTTTGCTGCTCTCTAACCCTTTCTTGTTGCTCCAACCTGTTTGCAAAATGAGAGAAAAACAAAATTAAAACCGTTTTTGAGGGCCGCGGGCTTCCTTTCTGCGGGACACGTGTCCTAATTTCGGGACACGGCTTTGAGTGGTGTCGGACACGTTATATGTGCGTGTCACATGTTCAAGACACGGACTTGACACGAATCGGACACGTGTCCCAACGAATCGTGTCGGATTCGTTGGACACGCGACACGGAGGGGGGCATGGACGTATCCTGTTACTTAGTCCAATTCTAATTTTTTTTAAGATCACAGCCAAGACAGAGACCAAATTGGTGTATGAGACCCCCTTGTTTGTGGGACAAGGAACCCCCTCCGTGCAACAATTTGACTACTAAAGTCTACGGAGGTATACATACCCTACCCCCCTTTGGATTTGAACTTGTGACCTCTTAAGAGGAAACACATTCTCTTAACCATTAGGCCCACTCAGGCTATATACAATAATAACCTAATTTTAAGGTCACGGCCAAGCCAGACACCAAATTCGTGCATGAGACCCCCTTGTTTGTGCTATAGTAACAATACAATCTGCAACGAGGTGGTTCCTTCAACAACAAAAAAAGCTTGGCTTTTAGCCTGTAGTTGTGTGTTCTCTGCCCATTTGGAAATGTAGGCATCCAATGTTGTGGCAAAGGGTTTGTCCAATGTATGCCCAAACATGATGGTTGGATAATTGCTAATAAATGTAGCAAACTCAACAAAAGCTACCATATAAACCCTGCCTCAAATAGAGTCCTTGGTTAAAGAAGCTATGCCATTTGAGCCTCTAACACCACATGAGCTCTAATTTTCTCGTCTAGAAGCAGAAAACCAATGATGAAGAATCTCGTGTTTAAGGCATCACTAATGTTTAAGGACCAATGGGTTTCCTTGTGTTTGTTCTTGAGGTAAAAGATCTTTGCGTGTAAGGCATCACTTGGGGGATGAAGAGCTTTTTGTACTTTTCTTTCATCCAACAATTGTTCAAGCTTTAAATTCTCGAACTCCACATCCACAACTCTATTCAAAAGGGAGAACACATCTGTTGGTAACTATTCCATCAACTTAGTGAAGTTTCGGAGTTGGGTTTCTTGCAAAACTGGATCTCTGGAGAGGGTTGTCATATTCTCAAAAGCTAAGCTAGTACTTGGGTTGTCCATGTGAAAATTCTTTGTTGTGCTATGGCAACCCTATGTTGTGTTGCCCGATGGTAGATCTACGGTGACCATTATTTGTCCTTGTTGGAACCCTAAACAACCTACTAATATACAAGCCACAGAGTTCTATGGTTTAGAGAGACCGACAAAAGAGAGTAGGGACTCAGGACAGAGAATAGAGGGTCGTGGGTAAGGAAGGGGGTGGGGAATGAGAGTTAGGCATTAGGAGGAAGGGTCGGGGACAGATAGAGAGGATAAGGTTCGGGAGAATAAGGGAAGGTGAGAGAAGGGAGAGCTTATGGGTGAAGGTGGAGAGAATGGTGGAGAGCAGACCATGGGAGACACAACACATAGCACCCACAATGAGCCATGATCAGGAAGTCACAAGTAGCAACAAACAACCGAAGGATTGATCCACAAAACATATAGTGCATGCAGGGCCATGAGGTGGGCTAGGGAAACACTCACAAGTGGGCAAGATTCAAGTCCCCTAAGGGATTTTCCTTAAGCCACAGGTACAACTTGAGCTAGTGGTCAAACATGTGGTTGCACTAAGATTATACTAAATGACCTCGTGACATGTGCACATGTAAGTGGATCAAATCCCACCATGTCCTTCAAATATAAGCCCAATGGGTTAACTCAATTGGTTTCAATGGACTTTTTCAAGGCGGAGTTCATTGTGAGGTCTTCAATTCTAGTCTAGTTGAGGTTTGAGTCTAGCTAAGTTCCATTGGGTTACCAACGTGGCTAGCGATCGAGTTGCTCTCCATCTGGATATTCCAAGGAGAGGGTATCCCACAAGATTTTCACTAGAAAAGTTGAACCTAGTGAATTAGTTCAATCGGTTAGAACAAACTATTTCAAGATGGAGTTTGTCATGCAGTCTCCGGTTCTAGTCTTGTTGAGGTTGAATCCCACTAGGTTACCAGCTACTATTGTGGTTGGCGATTGAGCCATCCTCCATCCAAATATTATGTGGAAGAGGGGGGATCCTGCTAGCTTTCCCTTAGAAAAAGTGTAATTTATAGGTTTATAATAAAAAAATATATTACTTATGTAATTAGAGATATATTACTTAAAATACAATATAAGTTATATTGTTTATAAACATATGTATACAACATAATAGCTTACTTGTTTATAATATAAACTATATATTTGTATAAGATATATATTAAACATTTATTGTATATTATATACTTAATATTTTAATATAATACTTATATTATATACACACAAATATATATAGACTTTACTACTTAATACTTGTATATTATAGGTATATTAATACTTTAATACTTACATATTATATATCATATATATCAGTACTTTAATACTTACATATTATATATCATATATATCAGTACTTTAATACTTACATATTATATATCATATATATCAGTACTTTAATACTTGCATATTATATATCATAAACATTAAAACATTGCCCTTTAAACTTTAATAGTTTACTTTTGCCCAACTCGTAACATGAATGGGAGCAATCCAGACTATTGCAATGGTAACAATTCAACAACAGCACTAGAACATGGTGATCAATTGGGACTCAAAGGACTGCAAGGTAACTTCCCACTGTAGGGATATTATTCAGGATCTTGGATTTCTTCCTTGAGGTGTGTCACGGCTAGAATGATGGTAGAGGGCCTTCAATGTTATATTTTTTCAAATGCAATACTACTTACTAATTTTTTATTATTGGGACATCTAAAGGGCACGATTCTATTCACAACACGGACAATTCCAGCATCAACTAACCATGATTCCACTAAAAACGGGCATGTATTTTCAGAGCATAAACTTATTTGTTTTATTCCACTATGATTCACCCATGACTTTTCAAAGGGGATTTTCTGTTTACTTAAAAGTTAAAATAATTTATAAATCTAGGGTTTTTTCCAGGACATACTGTATCCATATGGAGCCAAAAATACTGTTGAATGTATTGAAACTGAACTTCCCTATAGAAATTGGTCGTACAGCCAAATCTGGCAACTATGATCAAATGTTGGATCATAAATTGCCAATAAAACAATATGTACAGATTCAATAGTCATAAAAGATTAAGTTGTTGTTACTAAAGAAGTTTTATGGATCAACAAATCAATTGCATTAAAAATATCGGTGACCAATTTATGAGGGAAGTCAAATATCCTGGACCTGAATCAAAGATGAAAGAAGAGGATTACTGAAATAACCTTTATTATCACCCTAATCATAAAAATAGTCGCTCTAGTACAACACCTTATAAAAATACATAGATATCAGTTTGATTACACCCCAGTGAATCAGCATGTGAGTTCAAAGTCTTATTAATATCAACACTTCAGAAACTGAAGGCAACAACAAGCAAATCACCACCAATCGAAGCAAGAGGAAGCCTTCTCCAAGCCATACTTTGAGGAAAAAACATCCTTAAGGGGGAGGACATGTAACATACATAAAGTAAATTAGCTATAATAATAATTATACATAAATCAATAGACACACATTAATAAATATAAACATATAATAATAATAAATCAACATAGTCCACTATTTTCCCCAAAAGACACATTGATTCAACAACTACTTCCTTCACTGTATATTTAAAACGTCACATACTCTTGTAAACTATCATCAGATTCATCTTATATCAAATATATTATTACAGATTTATATCTACTTTCGCATATTGTGTGTATAACTGTCTAACATGCTTTGATACCATGTTAGAATATTAAGGCCCACACGTTTATGGAAAAATGGTGGAGAAAGATAATGAAAGATAATAAATGATGTTCAAGCCATTCATCTCCCAGACACACATCATGCCTCACACTACACATTTATAATGCTCCTAATTTGGTTAGGCAATTCAACCACCTAACTCTGATCATCTAACATTGCATTGGGCTCATGTCCAACATATAGTGTGACATAATTATTGATTATTAATGACATATTATTCAGTGTTATTACTCTACAGATACACACTTGTCACTTTGATCATGTGCGAAATGAATAAAACAACAATTTTCTATCATCATCTTCATTTATTCTTCTCACAATCAACATTATTCGGCAGGTACTTGGTGTTGACATCTGCACTATTGATTTGGATGATGAGCAAAGCTAAACTCCCTCCTTCCTTCCATCCTTAAAGAAGCAGCATCTTCATTCAGGTTATGCTTCTTTAAATTTTTCTTTACTAGCTCTCCTTCACTTTATAGGGTTTTCCTTATTGGGGTAAACTACTTGTACACCTATGTTATGTCATTTCATTTCATGCTGCTCTCATACTCACTTTTATTCATTTTGTATCTTGAAGGTATGCTTTTTACACCCATCACTTTTGCTTGGCTATTATTGCTCGTTGTAGTCCCCAATCCTTTTGACCTATTTTGGTGTTTAATGGACATTAATACAATTTCAATTTCAACTGTTACAAATCTGTAAATGTCATTGAAACACCACTATGTATATAAGAAAAACATGCAGCTAAATAGAAAAACTGTTTATATGCTATAAGCATAAGATAGACTGTAGCCAGGTTATCCCTTTCCACCAAAATAGAAAACTCAAACAATCAATACTTCTGATTCACAAAGATTCCACATGTCACGAGATGTGATCAGAATGGACAGATCATTGTGATTGTAATTCCACAATGCTAAAGCACTAAATTTAAAGGTGCCATTTCAACACTTTAATGCTAAATTTTTTAAGGCCAAGGATTATTTACAAGTCACCAAACTCCCAATCTTTGTTTCACTGCAAAAGGCTCAGGCTGATGGGATGAAAATATCCTACAAATAGATTGGCCGAATGACAATAGGAAATCATGTTCAAACTTAGTCACACTTTATTGGTAAGGTCACACTTTATTGGTAAGGAAAAAGACATGATCAACAAACGAAATATTAACTTTCCACGAGTTCAATAATCAGGACTCTGTCTATTGATTACTAGAAGTCCTTCAACACAATACAGAAAAGGGAACAGCTATCGAAGGGAAAAACTGTTCAGAATACAGATGGCATATAATACCAGTAACAAAGAAAAATGGTTAACAAACCTGCCCTTCAGAAGCATTTCCTCCAACATCAAGAAAATTGGCAGGAGTTCCCCCGTGTAATTTTATGATATCCATGGTAGCCATTGCCAACCCTGCACCATTAACCATGCATCCTATTTCTCCATCCAATCCAATATAGTTCAAGTCAGCTTCAGCAGCAGAAACCTGCAAAGAAAGCAATACTAATTGATATACAAATCAAGAAAAACCAGATTACTCCTTTCATCTTGCACTTCTTAGAACAACTGAAATATAAATGGCTTGCAGAAAGACTAGACTACAAGCCAATTCAGTCAAAAATCGTTGAATACACGTGATCTACAAAGCATGCCCTCTTATAGATCTATTTAAGAGACTAGCAACCTTCTTTTACAATCTTGAGTAAAGTAGAAACAACCTTTATTCCAATATTTATCTTACATGCCTTCATCAACACATTTACAGCTTTTCAGTGGAAAAAATCTCCATACCTCTCTTGGATCCTCTTGAGATTTATCACGGAAAGAAAAAATGTCTTTCTGACGATATGCAGCATTGTCATCAAAATTCATTTTTGCATCAGCAGCCACTAATTGGCCATCAACGGTCTCTGCAATAGGATTTATCTGATATTCAAAGAAGAAGATAAAATGTTTGAGACAATGATCCCTAATTGCAAAATGCTGAATTTAAGGTTTCCTGAGAAACTGAGGTGTTCTCCATGCTCATCGTTTATCAGAACGCCTGGTTAATCGTCCTAATGGAGGACAGAATGCCAAATTTGAAACAAAAATGTCTCTGCAATTGAAATCCACATGATGTGCTAATCATCACCTCAAGAAGTGTACAATCTGTTTCACGGAATAGACCATACAGCTTTTTTATTTGATCTATTGATGCATCTCTATCAGCAAGCCTGGGGGCCAGACCTTCTACAACTTTTGCAGCATCTTCATCTGTTATTCCTTTGAAAATATCGATAGGAACCTGCTCCCATACAAAAAAAACCCAACGATTTGAGTCAAAATTACTCCAGAAAACAGATTAAATATATCTTAGCTAAGTTTCCCAGGTAAAGAAACAGTTTAGCTTATCATTTCTAAATAGCAATAACATCACTTGAGAGTTATGGAGAACACATGATAATGGAATATATGCAAATATGAGAACTATCAAAACACATGTACACAACAGAAGTGTCAACGCTTGCTAACAAAACATCTGTAGGCTTGTTAACAAAAATGAATCTTGGGCCTGATTGAAATTTTAGACAATAATGCCAGAAACATAAAAATGAGTTCTTCTAGGACAACACCATGGTTTTGGCATTGCTAAAAGCAATTTCAATTGTTCAAGCAGGACCATAATATAGGAGAGAAAGAAGGAAAGGAACTTTAATCTGCACCTCTATTAGAAAAAAGCACAGATAACCTACTTCCCTTCATGTATCTCCTGTCTCCAATAGTATATATAAAATGCAAGTATACCTAAGTTAGGCACAACTGAAATCAACAAGTAGAAAGAACAATTAATTTGACCCATTAGCAAATAACTACTAAAACTACATATCAATTGGGTCTAGCTCGGGTGATTGGAAGGAATAATTGTTATCCTTCCCACCCGGATTCTATTCTCACTAATGACATGTTGGTACAGCCTCGAGCCCCGAAGAATCCGGTTTACCCTGAATAACATCCTCGGAATGAGAGGAAGTGCCTGGGGGATTCCTGAGATATTTATATCAAAAATTTTGTCAATTGGGTTTAGCTCGGGCGGTTGGTAGGAATGATTGTTATCCTCCCTACCCAGATTCTATTCTCAGTAATGACATGTTGATATGACCTTCAGCATTGCAGAATACAGTTTACCCTGGTTTATTCAGGGTTTTTCTTCACAGTAATTTAAATACACAGCAGAAATAAATTACCAGGAACTGAAAGTAAAGTAGACAGCAATCACATCTCAAGTACACACTTATTTTTGGACAATAGTCCCCGCAAAAACCTAAGGTGGGAAAACCAGTGCAGCAGATCTGAGGTTTTATTATTTCTGAGCAGGAAAAATATAGAGATTTCTTACAAGATAAATCGGCCTCTGCCAAATAGGTGAATAACTTCAGCAACCCCTCTCCAACAAAATCGTACGGCCTCTCTAGACCCTCCAAAACAGAACCAGAATGAAACAGAAGCTAGTAGATGAGCCTCTGTGTGATTGTACGGCCCTCCTGCATCACCCCTGCATCACTCTGTACGGCCCTGCCAGATCTGAAGCTTAACCTCTGCGATTTGATGAAGAGAATGAGTCGATCCACCTGCTAGACTCCTCTGCCCTCCTGCAAAAGCTCTCACCTCCAAATCTTCAATTGATCTCTCTCTCCAATCGATCTCTCTTCTGCTTGTGTGCCCCTCCAGCCCAGCTGATCTCTTTATTCTTCACTGAGCAAGTGAAACCCTAATCTCCAAAAGGATTGATGGCTGAGATCAACACTCACCCTCATGATGAGATCAATGGTCAAGATTAAAAGACCACAACTTAAATTATTTTTCACTTTAACTTTAGAAAAGTACTCAATAAAGTCAACTGAAGATTATAACACATCAACAGTTATTTTCCTCAGTTGGACTTGGGAAAACATTTAATTAATCAGCTCAGCTTAAGTTTCATTGTCCTCCATCATCCTAGGACGTTGTAATGATGATGGAAGACCGTCCTTGCTACAATCTCAACACTCCCTCTTAGCGAGGAAGGGATTCTTTCTCAACCCCATTTGATCTCTGAACTTCTCGAACTTCTGTCTGCTCAATGCCTTGGTAAAGATGGCTGCCATCTGCTCATTAGTCTGTATGTAATCAAGTCTCACAACTCCCCTCTGTACACAATATCAGATGAAGTGATACCCGATATCGATGTGCTTTCTATGATCATGAAACACTGGATTCTCAGAGAGTTTGATGCAACTCTGATTGTCACAGTGAATCACAGTAGCTTCTAGCTCCTGCCTGAACAAGCCCAAAAGTAACTTCCTTAACCACAGTGCCTCACAAGCTGCCAAACTGGTTGCCATGTACTCTGCCTCGGCAAAGATCAATGCCATTGATCTCTGCTTCTTATTGAACCAAGAAATGATGCTCGATCCAATGTTGAAGCAACAACCTGAAGTACTCTTTCTGTCCTATGCACATCCTACCCAATCAGCATCTGTAAAACCTACTAATGTCACTCCACCACTACACTCATACAATAGTCCGTACTCCATTGTCCCTCTGAGATAGCGAAGCACATGCTTCGCAACAATCCAATGTACTCTTCGAGGGTCCACCATGAACTGACTCAAAGAGTTTACTGCAAAGCTAATATCTGGTCGAGTATTGACCAAATACACGAGCGATCCAATCAACTGACAATAGACAGTGGGGTCTATTGTCTTTGAATCTGATGCATAAATCTTCCTCCAGTTTGTAACTAGAGGTGAGGACATGGGCCGACAGTTCATCATCTTGAACCTGCGCAAAATCTCTACTGCATACTTCCCCTGTCCTATGAAGAAGTGCCCATCCATCTGCCAAACCACCAACCCTAGAAAATAGTGCATCAACCCAAGGTCTTTCATTTCAAATTTTGGTGCAAGGTTGACCTTCCAATCCCCTATCAGTTGCTCATCTCTAGTGAGAAATAGGTCATCTACATAAAGTACCAGTATAAGAGGCTCCTTCCCTGTAAGAAAATACAGGTTTGAATCTGCCTCGCTCTGTTGGAAGCCCATCTCTCTCAAGTAGCTGTCAATCCTCGAGTACCATGCCCGAGGTGCCTACTTGAGCCCATACAAGGCTCTCCTCGGTATGCACACATGCGTCTTTGTTACCAAACTCAAATCCCTCGGGTTGCTCAACATATACCTCCTCCTCAACTACTCCATTGACGAAGGCGGTCTTCACGTCCATCTGATGAACACGCCAGCCCTTCTCTGTTGCCAATAAAATGACTGCTCAGATTGAAGAATACCTAGCCACTGGAGCGAAAGTCTCCTCATAGTCAACTCCCTCTCGCTGTGAAAACCCCTTGGCCACGAAGCAGGCTTTGTACTTGTCCACACTTCCATCTGTTGGATCCTTAACTTTGTAGATCCACTTGGATCCAACCACCTTTTTATCCTCTGGCCTCGGAACTACCTCCCATACATCATTTTTCATAATGGAGGCATATTCCTCCATCGTGGCCTCCTGCCACACCTTATGTCATGCAGCACTCTCATAACTGGAAGGCTCAGCATCAATGAGTTGAGTCATCAATGCCATATATCCAAGTCTCTCTAGTGATTTGATGTGTCTGAAATCCCTCTCTCAAAGCCCTACCAACCTAGAATCACTGACTGTGGACTTGTACCACTTAGGTCGTGGCCTAGTAATCTGCTCTTGGGGAACTACATCATCCTACTTCTCATCATCAACTCACTCCTAATGAAGCTATCCAACAGTGTCCCTCTGAACACCTGTATCTTGTGTCTGCTCCTGTGATCCTGTCTTCTGACTTTGTGCCTCTTGCTCCTAGACTCTTGTGCTTTGTCCCTGCTGGTTCTCTTCACTTGCAGGCAAATCCTTCGATCTCCTCAATGCACGTTCCTCCTCAAACTTCACATCTCTACACACAATAACCTTCCTGCGTGCAGGCACATAGTGAAGATTTTCCAAGTCCTAACAAGCTGCCAACTAGGTTTGTCTTTGACCTCAAGTTGGCTCTAAGTTTCAACTGTCAAACAAGGGTTTGTTGTTGTTTTATAACAGCAAAAACTGTTCAGTAACTTCTTTGTTGTTCCGTTACGGTTACATAAGGCCAAATGGGTGCTCTAGCATGTAGTTTTGTCACAAGATGTTAGCACATGCATACCATAAGCTATATAACACAACTAGAGATCTTTTAGAGCTGAAATAATGTTGTTCTAAACACTAGCATACATGAAAATGAACACAAGTATTTTTAGTCAACATGACCCTGGATAAACCCCCCCGGGGAAAACTAGTTTGGAATGGAAGTATATATATGTGGAGAATAGAAGGTGGAATACAAGTTAATGAAACAAATGAACCCGATACAATACCAACTTGTCTCAAGTTGCAACACAAGTCCAAGAGTGAGAGATGCGCCCAAGCATGGTGCGTCCTCCTCAAATATAGCTCTATCCACTTAAATGAAGCGCCCTTGCTCCCTAAAACTCTAATGGAGAAACTCTTGCACCACAATGTGCTCTCGTGTGTTGTCTCTCCACTGAAACTGTCCTCAAAGCAATCTGACCACTGCAAGACCTCCCTGCTAGTTGTGCGCCCACCTCCTCAAGTTCTCCCTCCTCCTAGCAAGAACAACCTCCACAAATAAGTTGGGCCCTAAGCCTTCATGAGCCCTCCATGAAAGGAGGCACCCAAGCTCTCCTCTCCAAATGCTTCCATTCTCATCCTCTTGCCCTTCTCCAAGCTCGTTTGGTGAACATACAAGTGAATGAATGAGCTCTCCTTTGCCCTTGCGCCATCCTTAAGGAAGCATAAGGAAACCTAATAAATGAGTGGATGAGATCATCTCATCTCATCCTAAGTCAATGGTTGAGATCATCTCAAATGAATCTCAACTCAAAACCCACTTTACTTAAGTTTTCATAGTTTCACTTTATGTCCCTTAATTCACCCACAAAGTGAATTAATTGTCATTTTAGGCTAAAATGACCAAATTTCACTTTTGACTTAAATCGCCTAAGTCAATGTGAAATTAGGCATAAGGTACATGGTACATGGTACAAAGTACTTACCACATGTGTTTAGAAGCTCACAAACACAAGGGGACCACTTTCCAAGGTACCCAGATCTCAACACATAGATCTTGTAGGCTTTGGAAGCCTCACTGTAACCAACAAGTAACCCTTCACCAATGTAGGGTCCAGCTTTGTCCTCTTCTCTGAAGGGACATGACAGTAACATACACTACCCCAGATACTAATATGACTCACATCTGGCCTAGTACCTGAAAATGTCTCCTCAAGTGTTTGCTTCCCCAAGACTGTGTGGGGACTCCTATTCTGCAAATATACTGCAGCACTGCTCGCCTCTTCCCATAAGAACAATGGCAGTCCCTGATCATGAATCATAGCTCGTGTTGCTACAACTACAGTCTTGTTCTTTCTCTCAGCCACTCCATTATGTTGAGGATTGTAAGGAACTGTGAGTTCCTTCTTAATCCTCGTTGTTGTGCAATAATCCTCAAACTCCTTGGAGGTGTATTCTCCCCCATTATCGGATCTTAAGACCCGAATCTTCCTCCCAGTCTAGTTTTCCACCAGGGCTCTAAACTCTTGAAACGTCCCAAAGACCTCATCCTTTGTCTTTAGAAAGTAAATCCAAGTCTCCTGGAGTAGTCATCAATAAAAAAGACAAAGCATCTGGAGCCACTTACCAACTCCACACTCATTGGCCCACATACGTCAGAGTGTATCAGATCCAATACTCCCTTGGACATGTGCTCGCTAGATGGAAAGGGTTTTCAGGCATACTTGCCCAACGCACAACCCTTGCAAGGGTCATGCCTCTCAGCTGTAATCTTAGGCAATCCAGTGACTACCTCCCCCAAATGCCCCAAAGCACCAAAATGAATGTGTGCCATCCTCTTGTGCCACAACTCACCTATATCTATGGTGAAACTCACTAATGCTCTCCCTAGCTGAACCTGTAACTTGTAGACTTTCTCCTCTCGAACACCAATCATCCTGTCCATTCTCTCACCTAACCCACCTGGTCTGATGAACACCTTTCCTTTACGAAAAGTGACCTCATATCCCTTATACTCAAGAGTAGAGATTGAGAAGAGGTTCTTGGTCAACCCTGGAACATATAACACATCATTGAAACGGAGTGGTTACTCCCTCTGAAATAAGACTGTGCCAACTCCTTGTGCCTTGTTGTGTTTGTCATCCCCTAATTCAATGACTAGATTTACTCCTCCCTCCTGTAGCCTAGTAAACCACTCTTTGCGCCCTGTCATATGACAAGATGCACCACTGTTTACAAACCACATGTATGAAACAGTTGTACTAAACATACAAGCTATGAAGCAAAAATCCTCCTCAAATGACTTAGCAAACTCATCCACTGTTGCTGAAGCTGCCATCTGTGGCTTCTTCTTCTTTCTCTTTGGACACTATGATGCAAAGTGAACCATCTTGTGACACTGGAAACACTTGAATCTTGAGAAGTCAATGTTTTTCTTTCCACCTTTCCTCTTCTTCTTGCCCTTTGCTTTGCCTCCAAGGGCCAAGCCTTCTTCCTCCTCTACATGAGTTGAAGATGATGGTCCTGCATGACCAATTCTAATCTCTTCCTACACAAAATCATCCCACAGCCGCTGCCAATCAAGGAGCTTCTCCCGAGCTACCACACCACGGACAAAAACGTCCCATGACTTAGTAAAGCCATCTAGCGCAATACTCACCAACTCAAGATCTTCAGTCTTTTCTCCCACTGTTGCAAGTTCATCTCTAATTTGTGTTATCCCGGTCAGATAAGGTATTACACCCTCACCTTTGGTCATCTTGGTTCCAAGCAGTTGCTTACGCAGAGCCATCACTCTGTTCTCATTTTTGTTTTGGTAGAGGTCACTTAGGGCTTTCCAAATGTCTTTTGCCTCAGCGTTTCCTGAGAGATGTGGGACCACATAGTCCTTCATCCCATCAAGAATTAGGCTCTTGGCCTTAGCCTCACCCTTCTTCCAGAAGACCAATTCAGTTGCACCTGTGGGAGATGTTGCCTTGTCACTGACATGTTCTGACACATCATTGACTTCCAATATCATTGTCATCCTTTCTTTCCAGGTGGGGTAGTTCTGAGCCCCTTGTAACCTGTCTTCCACCCTCAAACTCATGGCCATTTTCTGAAAGTGTTATGTTCAAACCCTCACGGCTCAAACCCTACCTCTGCTTCACTTTTATGCTAAAACCCTAGCGCAAAAACTTAGGCACAAGGGAAGATGACAATTGACTTAGATCTGTGCCTAAAACTTCAGATTTTTGTTGGAGCTTGAAAACCCACTTGTGATATTGCCTCTTTAAAAGTCCTGCTCTGATACCATGTGGAATTTTCTAAACCCAATACACTTTAAACCAATCAAATTAATTTTTAACTGATTATTCGAGGTTTTTCTTCACAGTAATTTAAATACACAGCAAAAATAAACAACTAGGAACTGAAAGTGAAGTAGACAATAATCACATCACAAGTACACACTTATTTTTGGACAATAGTCCCTAGAAAAACCCAAGGTGGGAAAATCGGTGCAGCAAATCTGAGGTTTTATTATTTCGAAGCAAGAAAAATATAGAGATTTCTTACAAGATAAATCGGCCTCTGCCAAATAGTTGAATAACTTCAGCAACCCCTCTCCAACAAAATCGTACGGCCTCTCTAACCCTTCAAAAGAGAACCAGAACGAAACAACAGCTAGTAGATGAGCCTCTCCGTGATTGTACGGCCCTCCTGCGTCACCCCTGCATCACTTTGTACGGCCCTGCCAGATCTAAAGCTTAACCTCTGCGATTTGATGAAGAGAATGAGTCGATCCACCTGCTAGACTCTCCTATGTCCTCCTGCAAAAACTCTCACCTGCAAATTTGCAATCGATCTCTCTCTCCAATCGATCTCTCTTCTACTCGGCGCCCCTCCAGCCCAATTGATATCTTTATTCTTCATTGAGCAAGTGAAACCCTAATCTCCAAAAGGATCAAGGGTTGAGATCAACCCTCACCCTCATGATGAGATCAATGGTCAAGATTAAAATACCACAAATTAAAAAAAAAATCACTTTAACTTTAGAAAAAGTACTCAATAAAGTCAACTAAAGATTATAACACATCAACAGTTTTTTTCCTAAGTTGGACTTAGGAAAACATTTAATTAATCAGCTCAGCTTAAGTTTCAATGTCCTCCATCATCCTAGGACACTGTAATGATGATGGAAGACCTTCCTTGCTACAATCTCAACACTGGGTACCATCCTCGAAATAAGGGGAAGTGCCTGGGTGATTGAAAGGAGGAATGTTAATATTATGGTAGTTGCGGGAGGTATTTACCTCCACGTGTAAACCTGACAAGGATAGAATACTCCGAGAAGCAAGAAGAAACCCTAATGAGTTGGTTAATAACCCTAGAAGACTTGTTGGCTCAAGAAGATAATTTATATTAGGTTATTAGCCTCCAAGAGAAGAAATCGGCCAAAAATAATATTATATACTTAACAGACAGATACCCAGAATGAGAAGTCGGCCCTGGTAGTTATCCAGATTTAGTATAAATACAAGAGGCCAATTCTCATTCTGGCAAGGCAGTCTCAGAATTGCATTGCCCAGTCTTGTGCAGACTGTAGTTGCCCAGTTTCTGTGCAGGTTTGGAGGGGCGCTATCGTTGCAGCTGTTGCAGCTAGCAGTTACGCTTGGACTATCTCTTGGCTAGGGTTTGGACTATCTGATCAGCTCTTGTTGGTGCGCTATCCTTGGGGAAAGGTGCGCTACCCTTTGTTTGGCTATCTAGCCTAGGGTTTGCTTCCGGAATGATTCTCTGTCAAGGTTAAGGTGCTCGGAGGATGGCTTCGGCCTATGGTTGGGAGACAAGGGTATTGTCAATGGTAAAACGAGCACACATCTTTCATATTCTAACAGGTTATGGGCCCACACCTCCTTCATTCAGTNTAAACGCTGGAAGGAAACATAGCCGCTAGGATATTGAGCTCGTTGAGGAACTGTCGCTAGGGTTACTAGCAGAAGCAACTTCCAAGACACTGTCGCTAGGGTTACTAGCATGAGCAGTTGCAAAAACCCTAATCCTCTTGTTGAGGCACCTTAAGTGAATGGATTGCCCTAATCTTCGGATAGATTAGTGCGCTCTAGCCTAGCGCATCTCCTGATACTCTCAACAAGCCAAGACGTGAAATTTGAGTTTATGGTCAAATCTAGGGTTTGACCAAGTCAAAGTATCCATGACTTATTCTATGAAGTCAGAGAACAAGTTAGATGGAGCCTCTAACTTCAGAGCATGGAAGACAAGGATTGACCTCATCCTTACCAAGAATAAAGTGTTGGATATCGTGAA
>JZKD02S1672714.1:1486415-1522520 GCA_000966675.3 Picea glauca
TTGTAGTTATGTACTACTATGGATAGACACAGTTGTGTTCTATTTTGTTCTAATTGCCTTGAAGACTATCAAGCAGTTTATTGGAAATAATTATCAGCCAGATGAATGATGAACAAAGATTTTCCAGACAAAAAATGGTTCAGAACATTTACTCTTCTAGATTAGAAGAATGGCTCTTGTATCACTCTGTGGAGTGAGCATCATGTCTGATTACTCAGATAGAGTGTGGTTTCGAGAGATGATGCAACTGATGATGATGATGGTGCTCATGATCTAGTCTATATAACTATGTTGATGCTACCGGGTGAATGGTATGTTTTGTGCTCAAAGACCATTACCTGTAATACCTCCCTAGCTAGGAGGGAGTGTTGATATTATGGTAGCTGCGGGAGGTATTTACCTCCACGTGTAAACCTGACAAGGATAGAATACTCCGAGAAGCAAGAAGAAACCCTAATGAATTGGCTAATAACCCTAGAAGACTTGTCGGCTTAAGAAGATAATTTATGTTAGGTTATTAGCCTCCAAGAGAAGAAGTCCGCCAAAAATAATATTATATACTGAACAGACAGATACCCACAATGAGAAGTCGACCCTGGCAGTTAGCCAGATTTAGTATAAATAAAGGAGGCCAGTTCTCATTCTGGCAAGGCAGTGTCAGAATTGCAGTGCCCAGTCTTGTGCGCACTGCAATTGCCCAGTTTCTGCACAGGTTTGGAGGAGCGTTGTCGTTGCAGCTGCTGCAGCTAGCAGTTAAGCTTGGACTATCTCTTGGCTAGGGTTTGGACTATCTAATCAGCTCTTGTTGGTGCGCTATCCTTGGGGAAAGGTGCGCTACCCTTTGTTTGGCTATCTAGCCTAGGGTTTTCTTCCGGAATGATTCTCTGTCAAGGTTAAGGTGCTCGGAGGGTGGCTTCGGCCTATGGTTGGGTGACAAGGGTATTGTCAATGGTAAAACGAGCACACATCTTTCATATTCTAACACTCCCCACCCAGGTCCAATTCCCACAAGTGACATGTTGAGGTCTTAATGAGGTAACAGCCTTGAACCCTGTGTTGACAAAGACTCAAGCTTTTGCAAAATCCAGTTTACCCTAGGTACCATTCTCGGAATGAGGGGAAGTGCCTGGTGGGTTTTCTCATGATGTGTATTTCATAAAGTGTATTACATCCACTCAATGGAAATTAGAAAACAAAATTAGATGAATCAAGGGATATGAAAAACAGAAATTGGCAGAAGTTCATTAACCAACACTGTAGATTTTGAAAAGTTTTGAAACTTTACATGAAGAAGACCTTAGAAACAAGAAGGAGATAGCATAATCCACTGCATTTTTCTATGGATAGTGCCACTAATGATTTTTACTAATAGGTTTTCCTTTAGGCTTTTATGACTCCTGACATAATAACAATGCTGCAGAACCTTTAGACATTCAAGCATCAAACTGTAAGAACTAAACAATATTAACAGATCATTAATTTCCCATTCAAACCACGGTAGGATTCATATTATACCAAGGGAATTTACTACTGATGAGAAGCTACCTTGATTATCATGTCAGGATACTTTTCTGCAAGGTCTTCAATACTGGTGCCACCCTTACTGCATGAAATTATAACCTGTATAGATAAAATTTGATCAAGGTTCTAAGATTTTGTAAACCAAATGGCACAAATTCATGCAATCTAAATTTCAAGCAACCAGATAATTCACAGAATTTGAAATTAAATTATAATTAAAAGGTAAGTCAAGATTCATAACCCTAATTTCCAATCAAAAGCATACAGAGGAAGATTACTGTTATACTAAGAGATATCCTCTTGCTAAATTGCTCTTATCAGAGGAAGCTAACAAAAAAGTAGCAGTTATGATATACAAGCAGAGTCTCACAACAAGCAGTTATGAAAAATCAAGCAGAGTCTCACAACAATATATATGCATATGCAGTCCTAGTATTGCACGTGAGTATGTGATGCAAACAGAAAGCAAGAGGACTTTTCCCCTGCCCATCCATGTTAAAATCTCACTAAAGTTTGTTCCGATGGGAAAGTGGGGGTTGTCTTTAAGCCCATCCAAGAACACATGAGAGGTCCACATAAGGGGTATACCCCCACCATTTATAATCAGGGGACCCAAATTTGACTTGGATGATGTCCCAATACGATTGACCAAACATGACTTTGTTACAAACATTTAAGCCCGGTGGATTAGCTCAACCAGTCTGAACCGATCAGTTTCAAGGCAGAGATCGTTCAGAGAACTTGGGTAAAGTCCCTCCGGGTTAGGAGAACATATTGTACTCCAGCATCATTTAACCAGGGTGCCATTCACGGAATGTCAGGTAGCACCTGGACAGTTTCCCGGACATTTTCCATTGAATAAAAAAAGTATATGCAGTCCTACAAAAATCCCAAGAGCCTTTCCCTATGAGATTCACTAAATTAAAGCTATAGGTGCATAAAATAGTTATTATACATACTGTGATAAAGATATTAGTGATAAGGAAAACACAAATCAAAGTAATGTGCAAGGACCGAATGATATGATTATGCACTTCCTCCATGAACATGAAACTGTTATGATTCATCTGAAATCCTATGAAGGCAGATACTCTAACTGGCCTTTTACATCGAGCATGTCCTCCAGATCTGTAATTACATAAGTTGACTTTGAATGTCTCCTAAATTGGTTGCACAAACTCCTACACTTGACAAGCACCAGCCTTTAATAAACAATAAGGTATCACCCTATGGTAATGATTTCCAAATCAAATTAAATAAAGTCAAATTGAAATTGCTAAGCCCATACATTATCAAGCCATTCAAAAAGAATGTTCAATAAAATTATAGCATCCAGAAGATAGGCTCAAGTGGACAGCCAGGTGGACTGTGGGAGGAAAGGGGCTGTTACAGCCAGTTAAACCACAGGAAATAAAGTGAATGAAGGACTGTTGCAGCAGAGGTAGTCTGCCAGGATGGCAGCAGATAACAGCAGACTTAAGAGGCTGTTATAGCAGTCCTGGGGCAGCCATCAAGGGCTGCTACAGCCAGAATTTGGGACAGCCCCTTGAGGGCTGATTTGGAGTGACTTTTGGGTCAGCTTGAAGGGGAGATTGAGGACAGCCAGGAAGATTGTTACAACAGTACCCTAAGGGAAGTTTTGGAGCAGCTAAGAAAGGGGCCAGACTTGTGCAAGGAGTTGCAGAGAAAGAGAAGGGTCTGAGGGAGCAAGGAATGCCCTAACCCTCTGCCTCAGAGCAGCAGCATTGACACGGAAGGTTTCAGGAGCATTTGTAATTAGTTCTAGTAAATTTTGAAGACAAATATATCTTCCAAGTCATTCACATGAAATACAAGACGTTTCAATGAACAGAAAATTATTTCCTAGCATACACTTATGAAAACTTACTACAAAGTTGTCATATCTTTAGACACAAATTATGCACAACTGTCATGCCGATAACCCCAAACAAAAATCTATAGCAAGTATTCAGTAAATTTTTCACTCGAAACATGGTAACCAACCTCACATGGTCATCTCCAATGGACATGATGTAATTAGTTCCAGTAAAAATTCATTTGAAGACAAATATATCTTCCAAGTTGTTCATGTGAACATTGCACGGAAAATTCTTTCTTGGCATACATCTATGAAACTCACTACAAAGTTGTCAAATCCGAAGAGACCAAAATATGCACAAATCGCATGTTGACAAGCCCAAACAAAAATTTATAGTGGAGTATCCATTAATATTTATGTTAGGACTCAGGAGCTATTAATATTGTCACTTTATATGTTAGCGACTTGTAAGCAATGTAATGTTAAATGTTGTGATTAGGAGTTAGGTGGTTAAACTACTATAACCACTTAGAGGTGATATAAATAAGTAATTTAACACATGATACATGGCGAGAAAGATGTATACAATGCAATGTCATTACTGAAATATATATTGTATTTTATTTTGACCCCAATTCTATATCTATTATTGTGAGATTTACACACACAAGTGTGGGAAGAAATACATATAGTTTCCCCTTCAGGGGTAAGAGTCCTAGAGCCACCCAATCAGCCAAGGGGGGCGTGTTCCAGCTCGCATGAGATCAGTTGATCATGGCATTCAGATGCAGATTCTCTCCTTATTCTCCCTCAGTTGCATGATGATTCAGCCTTCACCACTCAGCCACCTCAGCCATGGTATATTGATTATATCCAGCTTCATACCTTAGATGACTGATGCACTTGGTATATTATGCTTTCAGTATACATGGTCATGCTACTTTGGTTCAAGATGCAATACTTCATATGTTATGCTCTACACCCCGTGCATTTGTTGGTCATTCAGAAATGGTGCTATAACTTCTAAGCTAGTCATGAAAATGGTAAACATTCAAGTGCTATCTAATAGCGACTTCACGACTCTATAACGTTAACAATTTTATCTTTTGTCTCATTTTGAAGAATTTTTGAGGTACTAAGGACTGCCCAACAGATCTGTCATATGATCTCTTGTTGGGCTCTAAGTTTCAAGGTTCTTCAAACTGTTTCACTGCTGTTTTTAGGACAGCCACTAAGTCTGAAAATTCTGCCAAGAAATCAGCCCTTTGTCTTGTAATTTGATGCCCTTTTTGAGGCTCTCTTTGTATGGGTTAAATATAGTTTTAGGCTGCCATAGTTAGCACATGCATATATCTCAAAAACACCAAATACCCTCTAGAATCTTAACAACTCCTACTGCTGAAAGTAATAAGCAAACATGACAAATGAACACATGTGGTTTTTGGTCAACATGACCCTGAAAAAAACCCCAAGGGTAAAACCAGTTTGGAGAGAAATATATATATGGAGTTCTCAAAGAAAATGTTACAATAAGAAAATATAATGGAACCTGGTACAATAGCAGTCCTTCTCAGATTGCTTTGGAGTTCCTGATCTATGGCACCCCTTTTGAGCTTGTGCACCCTTTCCTCTTTGTGCCTGGTAGAGAATGTTTGCACCCTTGACCAAGTCTTTGCTAGATGAGTGGATCCTTGCGCCCTCCTACTCAGATGAAGCGCCCCTCTAAGATCCACACCTCCTCTCAAGCATAAGCCTCACCCACAAGTGTGCACTCCACAAATGCGCCCCTCACAAGCTAGTTGCGCTCCCTCAAGAAATGGTTGTGCCCTCCTCCTAGCTCACACTCCACACAAAGAAGAATCCATGCTCGAGCACCTTAGCCTCTAACCAAAGCGCCTCCTCAAGCTTTGCCTTCTCAACAATGGCTTCTCCTCTCCCAATGGTTCGCCTCCCTTCTCTCCTTCACTCTACTACACAAGTGAACAATAGAGTCCCATTACCCTTTTTCCTCCTTTAGCCTTCCTTAGGCCAAACCTAAAAGATCAATGGCCTAGATTAGATCTAGCCAAGTCTAATCAATGGGTGAGATCACTTCTTATAAATATCACTTAGAAACCCACTTTACTCAAGTTTTGATAGTTTGCTATTAATTCACCCACTTTGTGAATTAATTGTCACTTTATGACTTAAGTGACAAATTTCACTTTATGACTTGAGTGATAAAGTCAAAGTGAAATTAGATCATAAAGTAAAGGTACAAGGGTAATACTTTCCCCCTTTGTGTTTAGTGACTCACAAACACAAGGGGACCACTTCCCCAGGTACACAAATCTCAACACATTTTACCATGGGGGACATGATTTTCCTTTAATGATGTGATGGGTCTTGAGTCAAGACATACTCCTAGTGATAAAGTGGGTGTAGCATGTCCATATCCCAACCATACATAACACCTTTACACCTTTTCCCTCTCACTTCCCCCATTCATGTTTGACTTATCAAATGTCATCCAACAAGGTCTAGCCAAAGAAAAATGGAAAACTAGTGTAACCTAAGTCAAATAAAGCAAAAAGGCTAGAGGTGAAGAGAAAAAAATAAAAGAGAAAAAATAATAAGGCTAGAGCTATGCCACCTCATTAAAAAGGCCAATGCCCCGAGTCCCATGGTTGTCTATGAATATCTAAAGAAAAGGGACTTATTCAATAAAATGAACAAATAAAGAAAAAGAAAGGGGGAAATAAATAAGAGTCGAGGTGGTAACTCTAAGCAAAAGCTCCCTCTTAAAAGGCTTACACATACAAATAATGAAGATTCCTAGCTCTTGAAATCTAGTTGGATCAGAAAAGGGACCTTTATCATCATATGAGGCTTTGAGGGTCATTACATGACATTCCCTTTCCATTTCCACAAGCCATTCACCAACATCTAACCTGGTTATCTAGAAAACATTACTTGTCTTGGTCTTAAAAGTGTCCTCCCATCATAAAAGTGTCCTCTCATCATAAACTTAGGCAATTTTTAAAATTAACCCTTGTTATGTCATTGCTAGAAGAGAAACACAAGATGTGCATCATCTAATGGCTTGTAAGGGGGTTAGAACCATCACCATGAGTGGGTGACCTGCATTGGGAGTTGTGTACATGTATATGAGGTATCATCCATGCCTTGGGAAACATGTACCATGCCTCAAGATCTGTGACATTGCATTGGGATCCATGTACCCATACTTGGTCATGTCGATCAACATTGTTATCCATACCATTTTCCTTGGGATCTGTGTACTTCATTGGGATACATGTCACCACCTTGGGATCCGTGACAATGTATCGAGCTATGACAGGGATCCCACATCATCACAATGCCACATGGACTACTTCAAGAGGGCACCCCTACTTAGTTGGATGATATTAACCAGAATTTTTAAAACCGAAACCGGACATCGACTTGGTCACCTATTTTGACCCAGACATCGACTCGGAACTAGATCAACTAAGACCGATCTGACTTCAACAACTCGATTCAATAAAAAATACATTAAATAATTAAATTTTAATGAAAAAAATTATTTTAAAGCTTTCAAACCATGATTCCAAACCATTAGAGACAAAATATGCAAAGTTTGTTCATCTATATACCATGTCAGGGTGTATATATCAAAATGGCATCAAGTGCAATACATATCAGCAACAAAATACATAATCAATGAGGCTCTAAATGGAAAATATTGTTGATGTGATTTCTAAACAATTCCAATAACCCATCCTCTCGATGAAGAAATAATGCACCTTCCTTGCATTGTGTTCATTAGGCCAACTGTAATAAAAACTCAACATGGCATCGATTTGATTCCTCATTGTCGAAATTCTCTTCCCGATGTGCTAACATCCTGTAGCTTTCATCCTCCTAACTGTTGTTTTCTTATTTGCACAACACCCAAGACATCCTTCTCATGATTCCTTGCCATGGTTATCCATTGATTGAAGGCTACTGCATATATTTGTAATTACTCTCTGTTGGACAACACCCTGTAGCTTTGCTTCCATAAGCTATCATACACAGCCTCAAGGAGAAAAATGTAAAAACTCATCAATTACCTCTTCTGTTGTTGTTTGAAACTTGTCACTATTATTTAATCTACCAAAAAATTGATACATGGAAGATCATGCTCATACTTCATAGAACACGGGTTTACATTTTTTTTTATTTGCCCTGCTATCTGCTCAGTAGGTTTGTCGGGTTGATATCGACTCGGACGGTTTTTAAAAACTATGATATTAACCCACAAGTGTGCCTCATTCTCTCACATGGACCACACGTGGGGTTTGTTAAGGTAGTTGAGGACTTGGACAAGGTTGTTAAAAGCATGGACTAGGTTGTTACAGGTTTCGGACCAGGTTGTCATAGTTGGTTACAGATCATTCAATTCGTTATTTCTTTTTTGGACCTTGCGTGCTTGATGAGGTGTCTCTTTTGGACCACACGTGCCTCCTTCTAGAGGGGTACACCTTGCTTTGGGTTGACTATTCTTCATAGTTATGACTTGTACCCTCACTTCACGGTATTTATGAGGGCGCTCCACCTTTTCCACCATTTTTTGGACCAAACCATGGGTCGTTGGCACAATTTAAGGGGGGTGCACCTCTATTTCAGCTCTGTTGGACCACACATGTGGTATCTTGGTCCTATTTCCATTATTCTAGAAGAGAACCTCTCGATTTGAGGATTCTATGTAACTACTTGAGTATCTTCCCATGGTTTTGATCAATGGTTTTCTTGTGCCCTAGCACATAGTATTGCATTTACCCATGGTTTTCTACATGGTTCTAGAAGAGCGCCTCTCCTATATATAAAGAAGTCAATGCTCTCATTTGTAACTAGAGTTTGGAGAATAAATATTAAAAACTATTTGGCTTATTTTATTTGTGTTATTGGTATTGGCTTAATATTTTCTTGAGGGTTATTTTGTGAGGGATCTAAAGAAAGAATTTATTCACAATAGATGAAGGTTGGTTGAGAAAGCTAGCAGCGAGCCACCGGAAGAGCAAAGTACTACATTGGAGGAGCTTCATGAGGTAAATTTTCTTCGTAGTCCTTAGTTTTCTACACTTAGTCTAGAGTATTGGGTTGGCAAGGCTTCATTTCCTTTCCAACTCTTACCTTTGGATGGTGTGGAGGCTACTCTTTTCCACTTAAGATGGTGGTAACACACTCCTATCACCATCTAGATCTTGGATGCATCTAAGATCTCTTGGGGGAGCTTGCTAGGTACACCCTAGGGTTGCCTAGAATCCCAAAATCCATTGCAAAAGCCAAGCCCTCAAGGAGTATTAGTTGACTCCATGGCCCAATAGGATAGGCACTAGTCTTTGTTTTCTTTTCTCTCAAAAATTTTAAAATTTAATCTTTTTCTTTTCCTTTTGTTTTGCAGCCTAAGGTTTCATTGCTTGATCTATTAATTTAGGCTACTAGATCTAAGTGGTTTTCAATGTAGAATCTTTCCTAACTTGGATATAACTCATGCTAATTAGTCTTTTTCATGATATATCTGGATGGTATACCTCTTGTTTTGCATTGTTCAATCTTTGGATCTACCCCTAAACGACCAAGTCAAATCCACATTGTTTAAGACTTTTTTCATATTCATTGGGTTGCTTACTTTATGCTTCGAAACATATGATAAATTGAAGCCTTGCTCTCTTTTAATTTTCCATATACAAGGGTTTTATGCCAGCATTGCACCGTTTTATGATCTACATATTTGATGATGATAAATCAATGCTAAAAGAGGGCAGCAACCTGACCATTGAGTGGTACGACTTAGATTTGGCATACACTTTTTAAATTGACGTCCAGGGTTTGAACTTTTCTTTTCAGATCTGAATTACTTTTGATGGATATGGCATATTTGATGACATGGTAATACATTTAACATTCACATGATTGCATGATTGCATGAGAAGTTTTGTTGGTAATTGTGACAGAGGTTTGTAGGATTGCATGATAATCTGGAATCTGTATTAATACATCCAAACTTTGTAATGTCTGGGCATATTTGACATCTCTAATGTAATACCCCTAGGTTGAACCCCAAATTGTAAATGCAAATGTACTTAAGCTGCTGAGTTGTTTTATATCATTTTGCATGCACCTTCCATGGTATAGTGCGCACATGTATTGCACACTAAAATGATGCAGTGTGCACATTCTAGGATACCGCGCACAGCAAACTTAAGTGCACGCGATTTTGAGGCCAGAGAGCTTTTTGTGTATATGTTGTGTTTTATAGGTTGGTGAGCCAGTTATTATAAGCTAGAAGGCTTATGTGTTGAATTAGGCCAGAGAGCCTAGATGCTAAAGGCCAGTGAGCCTATTTTTCTATGTTACTAGGATTCGGATTCGGATACGGATACGGATTCGGATCCGGATACGGATCCGTTAGATTTTTGAAAAGCCAGGATCCGGATACGGCGAGGATACGTCAAGTACAAAAATATAATAATATTTTTTTAATTTAAAAAATATATATTCAAGGTAAAGTCTATAGAAAAACCCTAAAAAATACCAAATACCTAAAAATTAAAATTAATTTTTGCTCAGATCCGCGTGTGTGTGGGGTCGGGAGCTTGGGATCTGTCTCCTTCTATCGGGATCCGTTTCCAGTTTGAGAGGAATCGACAGGTGGCGGTTCTTTGGTGTTTCCGAGCGGATCCGGATCCGGATCCGGATCTGAAACGCGGATCCGCGGATCCAGAGTTCAGACCAGGCGGATCCGGTAACATAGCTATTTTTGTATATGTCTTATCATTAATATAATACATCGTTGTGTGTAGACCGAACACGATAAAAGAGTATGGGGGACTAAACTCCACTAGTTAGGGAAAGGGGGGGTTAAAAGTTAAGGATAAGGGGCTAAGCTAGGGAGCTTAAGCCAAAAAGGAATATTATATTAATATTCCTTAAAGTATGAAGTATGGATAATTATTTTATCCTAAGTTCGAAGGATGGGGACAAGTGGACCAAAGTAGTTCTCAACATGACAAGTGTCAAGTTGGGAACATGCATACATATAGTTTGGACTTAGTTCATTTGCCCATTCATTCATTGATTCCATTATCATTCACTCACTCATTCAGTGGTCCTATGTACCTTCTTGTACATGTACCTTCATGTCATTGTACATGTACCCGTACACATACGTGTACTTGTACCTGGTTAGCTTAGGAGCTGGACTAAAGAAGCAGGTTGTTAGGACCATGGGATATTGAAGAGGCGGGTTGTTAGGCCCGTGAGCAATTTCTCTCTAGGTGAGAGAATTGCTAGGAATTGATTTCCCGAAGGTGCCAAAACTGCGGCTATAGGGCTCTGAGACTTCCTGTCCGACCTATTGCTGAAGCCCCGAAAAGGGAAGTGGGGATGCCGAAGAACTGTTGAGCAGAGAAGGGGCACACTTCCTGGGGTGGGACAGGCATGTGGGGAATAAGGGATTGTAGGCTATTAGTTTGAGTTGGCACCTGTGATAGAGTCTTTCCTGTTGTCTGAGATACATCAGCCCGGTTAGGAATCCCTTTACCTGGGTGGAGTTTAGTCCCAGCTCGGGGGTGACCCACTGCTGAAAGTGATGAGCAATGTGGTCTAAGGTTGGGAGGTTCGTGGAAGGTCTGCACACAATTGGTGATATTTTTACCAAGATAAGTGTCAATTGTGTGTTAAATTACATGTTGCATTATTATTTATGCGTTTATTTTAATGGGTTTTCCCTGTGTGTGCTGCATGTGTATTTTTATTATTACTCTGTATGAATCTGTGCATTTGCAGAATGTATGTGTCTATTTTAAGTTTTATATATAAAGTTTCGCAAGAGTTTTTGTGTGTATATGTTGTAATTTTGTATACAATTAGAACATTTTATGTTGCATAGCCCAGTTGGATGTTGGGGATGTTACATCTAATACACTTTTAAACAAATCGATGCATGATATTATGCAATGACTTGCTTGGGAACACTAACGTCTCATCTCTTTAGCATTGGTACTAAAGGTTTGATATTCTGCAGATTGGCCTCTTACTTGTCTTGAGTCTTGACACATCATCTTATGCCATTATTTGAATACATAAGGCATCTTAAATTCTCCTTAAGGAAAATCGACACATTACAAAGTAGAACGATTTAGTTCAAGGGGCTAACGTCACATTCATTTAAGGATTGTTGAAGGTTTACTTGCTTGTTTCTACAGATTTGATGGTTCACACTCTAAACAAGTAATGAAAGATATCACTGTTGGTATAAGTTGTTGAATTTTCACTATGTTAGGCTCAAGCATGAGGTTTATTTAATTTGCATGTACTTGAACCATAAACAAATGCAGCTACACCATACACAAGTGCTGCAATAACCAAGATCATAAGAAGAATTACCATGCACAAGAACACAAGAAATATCCTGGGAAACCCTTCTACTCAAGGGAAGAAAACCTAGCAACCCTTTGCTATATTCTCAAGAGAAGATCCCCCAACCATAAACCTAGATGCACACAAGAGGGTGCTTCTACAACCTTGAAACTAGCGCCCAAGAGAGGTGCGCACTTCAGCGTTACATGCACTTGCTGAAATTCTGAAATGTCAAGTGTGAGTGTGTTTCCTCAATGGGGAAATCACCTTTATTTATACTAGACCAGACACAGCAATAGGTGTGTCTATTGGCACAACAAGGCCGACCTCAATAACTCGGAAATATAATTAATTATTACAATAAATCGTAATTATCTTTCACATATGGTGGAGCCGACTTGTACCCTTTACATCATAATTAGGGTTACAAGTAAATATTACACTTAGACAATATAGCAAGGGATCCACGCGTCCACTAGTGCTCAGCGACTAGGGACATATCCCCCTGTGCTTAGCCACAGGGACGTCATACTCAATAGATCTCTATCTCAACTGAGTCCACTGGAGAATCATCTGGAGTACCATCTCAAGCCTAAATCAACTGAGTCCATAGGAGTACAAAGGCAGGAGACCACATCGACTCAACTCTCACACAGAGGAGAACAATACACCCATCACATGGGCATACCCAACACTGGGGCACGACTCAACTCAGTCCAGAGGAGAATGATACACCCCATCACATGGGCACACCCAACACTGGGCTCTCTCACAGGTCGACTCAACTTAGTCATAGAGGAGAACGTGTCCTGGAGAATGTCACACGACGCTGCAATCATCAACATAAGCACGGTTAAAAATTGAAATATCGTAATGTTTCATCTCTAGATTTGATGGTGAATGTGCCTCGAACATTGACAACATTGCTCATAGATAATAATACACTTGGTCTTCATACTCCTTGGGACACTTACCATCATAATTGTTATCATAAGAAGCAAGTTATATTTCTCTGTGGGATCTTTGAATTGTTATACTCAGCTCTGAAAGAATACAGTTGAAATGTGCATCGAAGGCTAATCTGGGACTAAATTCTGTTTCACACCTTGAGCACACTTCCCATGGTTAATAGAGCACACTAAAAAACAACATAAAATCGGCTCACATTAAATAGTACTATTCTGCTGTCATATGCTTTGAATGTTGCTGGTCATAACTGCTCTAAAGCACATACATATTTAGTACTGGCAAGTGCATTCCAAACTGTGGATTAAGTTTCTAAATGTTGTGAACATCATTATCGCATTCTAAACACGAGGATTAATGCATCTTTTGGTATAATTTTACTGCAATTTCTGCTATCTTGAACAGATTCGCATCTTTGGTATGTAATCTTTTGTGACTTTGCCCATGGTGATGAATAAATGATTTAAGACTCTCTTTCATTTGCAAACATGACTTGTGACCTATTTTGCCATTAAATACGCATGTCATTAATATAAACAC
The DNA here is from genome assembly GCA_000966675.3 of Picea glauca. Classification (NCBI taxonomy): domain Eukaryota; kingdom Viridiplantae; phylum Streptophyta; class Pinopsida; order Pinales; family Pinaceae; genus Picea; species Picea glauca. The sequence continues at coordinate 1,499,650 of JZKD02S1672714.1, forward strand.
GAGTTCCATGATGAGATTCAACACTTGTGATTGAGCAAGACTCTTTTTTTATTTTCCAAGCATCACTTTGAATGAGCATTGCTTGTCTGAGCTAAATACTTTTTCCTAAGCTTGTACCATATTGATTGTGATATACCTATTCGTGTTTCCTTGTTTATCTTCAAGAGTGGGTATAATTGAATTAACAAAGTCATTGTCGAGCCAAGTTAGAAGAGCTTTCTTTCTTCGCTACATGACCTAACTTATCTTGACCTTTAGGAACACGCTCCTTATGTTAGGACACCCCTTTCCCTAGCCTTAAAGTAAAGAGGCAAGGCCACTGAGGTGGCAGTGGATGGCTTGCCTAGCAAGAGTTTGAGCGGTAACACATATAAAAATGAGAAAGAGAGGCCACACACAAGCATGGACAGAAATACATATGATAATGGAAAATAGTGGATTCATTTGTACATTAGATGATGCAATGTCTCATTACATAGTAGGAGAGAAGTACATTATGTAACTCCCAAATACCTAGCTACACTAATCAATACATTAAAAGCCTCATTATTGCAGAACTTTATTAAAAAGACTTAATTATACATAAGTCTTAATTAACATGTCTAAGTGCTAAATATGGCCATTATCCCTACACCATCTCATAATAGTCATTTTACATGGCTTGTTCAAAATACAAAAAGACAAAAGCTTTGGACAAGTATGTTCGTAGTCCACAAGGTAAAATCTTCAAAATAGTGACAAGAAGTGAATTATATCTAGCAGGGTTGATGAAATACAATTTATGTCACCATTCTTCTGCCTGACCATTGATTCATCAGTCAAAATAGGGCCAATCTTGGTTGAATAGTCAACCTTTCCACCACTGACATAGAACTTTCCTTGTTTACTAAACTCACCTCCTCCACATCTTGGATACCAAAATATTCTTGTTGTTTCTCGAAGGAAGCACCATCACTTCATCTTCACCCTCCCTGAGGGTCTTCTTCTTTACTACTTCGTATTCACCCTCTATGAGGGTCATCTTGTTAACTACAGCAGATAATGCATAATATACCTGTTGTTTTCCTTCTTTTCTTTGTTGATTTTGACTTGTTTCAACAGCGCAATCATCTAGGGCTTCATTTATTAAACTTTGTCTCACTTGACACCTTTCTAGCCTAAGAATTATGGCTGAGTTTTCAATGAAATTACAGCCATCTTTCTGTTGAACCAACCATGTGATGATGATTGCAGCGTCGTGTGACATTCTCCAGATCGTTCTCCTCTGGACCGAGTTGAGTCGATCTGTAAGAGGGCCCATGTGATGGGTGTGTCGTTCTCCTCTGGACTGAGTTGAGATGTTGTGTGCCCATGTGTTGGGTGTGCCCATGTGATGGGTGTGTGTCAGACTTTGGACTAAGTTGTTATGACATGTGGTCTCTTGTCTACTCCTCTAGACTAAGTTGAGATGACTTGAAATGGTCTCCTGCCTTGTACTCCTCTGGACTGAGTTGAGTCGACTTGAGATGGTCTCCTGCCTTGTACTCCTATGGACTTAGTTGAGTCGGCTTGAGATGGTACTCCAAATGATACTCCTGTGGACTCAGTTGAGTGATCTGTTGAGTAGGACGTCCCTATGGTTGAGCACAGGTGGACATGTCCCTAGTGGTTGAGCACTAGTGGATGTGTGAGATCCTTGCTATATTGTTTGAGAGTAAGATTTACTTGTAACCCTAATTTGTGATGTAAAGGGTACAAGTCGGCCCCACCATATGTGAAAGATAATTAATATTTGTGTAATGATTAATTATATTATTGAGTTATTGAGGTCGGCCCTATTGTTCCAATAGACACACCTTTTGTTGTGTCAAGTCTTGTATAAATAAAAGGTGAATCCCCATTGAGGATTATACACTCTCACTTGTCAACTTGGAATTTCAGCAAGTGCATGTACGGCTAAAGTGCGCATCTTTCTAGGGCACAAGTTTCTAGGTTTTGGTAAGCACCCTCTTGTGTGCTAGGTCTATGGTGTTGGGGGATCTTCTCTTGAGAATATAGCAAAGGATTGTTGGGTTTTTCCCTTGTTTGAGAAGGGTTTTCCCAGGATACTTCTTGTGTTCTTGTGCATGGTTATTCTTCTTGTGATCTTGGTTATTGCAGCACTTGTGTATGGTGTTGTTGCATTTGTTTATGGTTCAAGTACATGCTAAATCAAATAAACCTCATGCATGAGCTAACCATCATAAAATTCAGCACCCTGCATTCTCAATGTCTAGCAACCAAAATAAACCCTTTTCTTCCACACCCATAGCAACCATCCTTTTGTTATACTTATCAAAATAAAAAACCTATTATCAATGAAATTTATATGTAAGTGTGAGCTATGCTTCATTATACTACTAATCAAAAGTATATTTTTCACTAAACAAAGAACATAATAGGCATCTTCAATCATTGTCTTCTTACCTCTTAACTAAAGTAGGACATTTCCCTTTCCTCTAGCCCTATATTCTTCTCCTCCAATCAACACATCATAATCAAATTGAGATTTATTTTCTACAAAATCAGCATATCAATCAATATTGTTAGTAAAATGTCTAGATGCCCCTGAATCAACATATTAATCAACTTTACCACTCTTTGAATCCTTATTTTTGGCCATGAACACAAAATACTCTTCATTGTCCTTGTGTTCAAGCATATTAGCATGTTTCTTTCCAAATTGATCATCAAAAGAACCCTCTTGGTTATGCTTTTCATCCCACAATTGCTTCATGCAAACTTTTCTTAAATGCCCTAATTTTCCCCAATATAAACATTTAATTGCTTTTATATTTTTCCCTTACTCGGAAGTGTTACCATCATTCTCTCCACTTTGTTTACTACCCTTGCCCTTAAACTTCATTGCAAGTGCTACCTCAAAAGCCTCATTCACACTGCTTCTTCCATTTGTCTTGCTCAAGAGCTTAGTGCTCAACTACTCAAATGTCAGATCATCATCAGTACTAGTGAAGTTCAAAGTCTCAATAAAATTTGTGAAGGGAGAAGGAAAACTTTTCAAATTTATAACCACCATATATTCTTCCATTGTCCTGCCAATTGATTTTAGTTGATCTCGAATATCTTTTATTTTTTAGCAAATGATCTAGCAAAGAGTCAAATTCCTCCATTTTAATTGAGAATAACATATTTTTAAGGAAAAATACTCTATCTTTGTCTGAGGCTTCATGCATCTTTCATAGATTCCCCCACACGACAAATGTGTCACTACAATATTGTACTTCATAAAGCATCTCATTTGTTACCAAGAGCTTAATCAACATCACAATTCTTGGGCATCTACATTGGTATCACTTTAGATTTTTTTTCCCAATACAAGTTTGTCCAAACATTTGTATCCAAATCTGGTAACCATCCTTTGTTTCCATGACTTAAAATTCCGTCTATTAAATTTTCATTTCCGCTCAACGTGATATGGGATAAACTAGAAATCTTTCTGAGATTTAAATACACTAAACAAAACTGAACTCTGAATTTACTCTTTTGACCGTGTTCCAAAGACCAAACCTCAAAACAATTTATATTCACACCAAGGCTACTAGAGCGCAAAGCAGAGGGACAGCGAAAATGGGAACGAGAGCGTCGGGAGTGCCATTTTCCTAAAAACCTCGAGAGTAGAGCATCTTGGGAGCGTTACACACACACACACACACACACATATATTATATTGCATTTATATTCAAAAAAAAGATGTAGAATGCCAAATTAGTTGCAGAATATATGAAAACATACATATTTGTGCTACTTGTAGAAGAATACTATATTATGAAGAAAGAAAAGGCATCCATAATACATTAATGATTAATCATTCGAGCATCAACCATCTAGATTCTAGCAATTACAAACAAACATACAAATTTTTAAGCCATATAATAGAAAGTAGACCATTAACTTATGGAATGAAATAGGTTATCCAACAACTGTCAACATGACCAAATAGTTATGTTTACAAAATAGGCCATCTACATTGAAGTATGAAGACCGAAAGGTCCAAAACACTAAACTGAGCTAGTTGCTAAATACTATGAACATATCATCTATGACATATAAAGTAGTGAAAAGGGAGAAACAATTATTCTAATATCTATGATTCTATCTACTATTCCTTCCTCTTTACACCACCGCGACTGTTGTGCGAGCCTCTACGTGGTCGTAGTGTAGCCGAAGGAAGACAAAACTGTCTAGAAGTAGATGGAAGCAGAATTGAAGATGAAGCCCCTACCACTGTAGTTGGATCCTTAGACATGGAGACCATGGCAATGGGTGGGGTGGCATCTCAACACAAAAATCATCCATAAGATCATTTCCAATCGCTCCAAAACAAATACTCCATCCTCCAAATTATCCTCCTCTAGGTTCTTGTCCCAAGTCTTCAAGTTTTTATTCATCTTTGCCTCCTCAAACTAATGGGGCAGCAATCACAAGTTGTAATGCACATAAACCAAGCTCTTTGACATGTTTACATTCAACTTGCTTCTTTTGACACTGTGTTGAAACTGTAGATGCTCCAACACCTCTCTATGGAAAAAGTGTTCACCACCTATGAAAGCACCCATGTTGCCAAATGTTGTAGTTGTGGGGCATCAATGCCATTCATGTGGGGTATTAGCGCCATTCATGTTCCTCCACTCGAGAGAAGTCAAATTCCCTCGATCTCTAATTGCATGGTTGGTCCCAAAGGCACCGTTGCTAAGGATGTAGTGGCTCAATTGTCTCCTTGTGGTATCACACTCCTACTCAACAAGGACCAATATGTCTAATGCTTACATATAACTTGTTTGAACCTATGAATCTTTGTGTGGTTTTTTGAATTTTCTTCACCCCACCACCAAGTGTTGGTGATGAAATCCATGATACATGATAGTATTGAGGTGTAAGCACATATGCTAAGGCGTGTAGTGGAATATTTTGCATTTCCCATTGTTTTTCCACCTCTACACGAATATGATTATACAAGTTCACATCTCTAGGTTGAACAATGTCCTTAATTTTCCCTAGCATGTTGTCTATCTACTCATACACCTCCCCAATGATTGGTTGATTTCAATCCACAAGCTTAATCATGTTATAAATTGGCTTGGTGAATTGAAAAACATACCTAATTTGTGACCAAAAATGAATGTCATGAACAGTCTCCTTTACTGCATTAGCACAATCTTTATCAGTGCTCAAGTCATTCCATGCATCACTCATCACCATAGCACCCAAAGCTTGTCTCACCTTCAATAGGCACCTAAAGGTGAGGAAATAGCTAGCAATAGGCACCTTCATAAAATTAATTGACCCGTGTATGCCCAGTGACAAATTTGATGAGTTGCTTCCCTCTCAGGTACAAGTCATTAATCCATCCATGTTCTTTATGCTTGACAATATCATGCATCAAAAGGTTCAATCTATGCACCAAACACCGAAACCAAAAGATGTGTGGATGATCTTGCTCAATGATTTTTCTTGGTCCTTACAATTTGTTGCATTATCAATGATTACATGAATCACATTAAAGGATCAACATCAACATCTTATGTTCCAATAACAATTGCTTCTTCCATGGTTTTTCCTTTGGACCACATAAGAATTTCTCCATCTATGAAGGCAACTCTAAAGCCTTTATTCTCTAAAGCTGAGATAGAAAGTAAGTTCTTCGTCAAACCTGGTACATACAGTACATCCTTCATCTTCATTGGGGTCTCTGAATCAAGTTTGTAATTTGATTCTCCTACTCCTTTGATAGGGTATTGATAATCATCTCCAAGTGTAACTTTCTGGTGAAACTTCTTTTCTGAAAGGCAGGAGAGAATGTCTCTTTGACCTGTCATGTGATTGGAAGCACCACTGTCTATGAGCCAACTGTCCTCACCAGGTGATACTGATCCTCAGAGGGCAAAGATTAAGACATTGTCTTCAATCTGTTCTTTTATCATCTTTGAGGGTGGCTCTTCATCTTCAATTGTATGGGCATGGTACCTCTTGTTTCTCTTCTTGTATTCTTCTCGTATAGATGGACAATGCTTAGCAATATGTCCCATCTTGTCACAATATTAACATTGGTAGGATGAGAAATATTTTTCTCTTCTTTTCCCTTTCTGAAACTTCTGGAATCTCCTTGGATGAGATTCTTTCTGTATGAATTTGTTTTGGGGGTGAGACTCCTTATGAGTTTCTATCTGGAAGTAAGACTTCTTTCTTCCTCCTTTAGTATGAGTAGCTAGGGCTTGATCTTCATCTCTTGATAGCAATGCTTCTCGGTTACCTAATCTTGCTTCTTCTTGAACACATTCTTCCCAAAGACTGTGAAATTGTAGTTTCTCCTTTCTAGCACAAATACTTTGGATGAATGCATCCCAAGGTCTTATGAGACCATTAAGGGTCGTCATTATAAGTTCGTCTTCATCTATAGTATCTTCAATTGCTTCTAGTTGTTCTGTGAATTGTGATATTCTGGAGAAATATTCCTGAATTATTTCTCCTTTCTGCATCCTTGTATTCTTAAGTTGAGATCTTAGATTCATCTTCTGATTGGTGTTCCTTCCAAATAATCTGGTTAGAGAATCAAACATTTGTTTTGGAGTCTTCTTTGAAGCCACTTGAGGAATCAAGTGATCTTTAATAGAATCTGCAGGTTCTGGTACATTCTCTTTAATGAATCTTGCTAGGTCAGAATGAGTGCAATCCTATACTTCCAGGCACGTAAGCTTTCCACACATTCTAGCTTGTCAACAAGCTTAGTGCTTGCAGACATCTTTTACCTGGAGCTAGGAAATGACCAAAAATGAAAATGCTCAGAATTTAATTTTGAACTTACCAGGAGATGTGCTTGGCTGAGGCGAGTAGCCCGGTGTAGTTAGATTTCAGAAAATCCAAATTTTGCACCTTCAAACTTGACCAACGGATTTTTGGACTAGTACTTTTGGTTTTTTGGTACTTTTGGTTTTCTGGTACTTCTAGTTACCTGGTACTTTTGGTTTTCTGGTACCGGTGAAAACTAGGGTTTTACTTTCCGAAAGTTCTATCCAATGAAAGGTGCATTGACTGTGCCAATGAGTTCCTTTGGCTAGGGCGCACTTTTCTAGATGATCTTTTGGCTGAAATTCCTCTTTAATAGAAACCCATAATTTTCTTGTACGGCAACAATGACGTTTTTCTTTATCCAATGAAAGATGCTCCCTTCAGCGTAGCTCTGATACCATATTAAGGTTTAAGTTATTATTAGGTATCTTTTCAATTTACTAAATAACCATAGCACTGATAGGATCATTGAGAGAAACACAATCACAAGATACACAACATTTATCCTGGGAAACCCTCATGGGGAAGAAAACCCAGCAAAAACTTCCTTAATATAGATAGCCAATACAATGCCAAGACAATAAACCAAACACTAGAGAATATCCTCCACTAAGCAATGTGCCTCTCTCTCTTCCTTCTTCCGACAACTAGTAACTGCAGCTTCCTTCAGTACTTGCGCACTAAATGAGTGAGCTGAGTGAGTGAACAAATGAGGCACCAACTTCCTTTATTTATACAAACTCGCAGGTGCTGAAAAGGTGTCTCTTCGTTGGGCAGGGCCGACTTGTATTCTTAGTGGTTAAAACCACTTTAATTAACCTGGGGGCCGACTTCTCAATTTGCATAATACAATTAGGGTTTGACCAATCCGAAAAAGGGGATTTGGTCAATTACAATGCCCAACATGATCAATCCGCAAAAGGGGATTGATCTAATGAATAATAAATCAATAATAATTAAAATACTCTTTGCAGTTACAATATTTCAACAACCTCTACTTGCCATCTATAATTTTACAATGATATGAGTGATTGGATGCACATCTATGACCCAAAGTCCAATTTTTACCACATCTACGACGATTGTTTTCCCTCCTTTTTCCCTCTTCATCGGAGTCGGTGATGAAGGTGTTTGATTATCTTTTAGTACTAATATAGTTTTGGACGGTTGCATTTGTGCCCATGTGACCGCTTGTCCCCGCAATATCTACACTTGTGTACCCATTTCTTATCTATATCTTGGCGTCGATGTTTGTCATCATCCCTCATGTGGGGTAGTGTATACTTGTTGACTTTATTTTTTTGTTCAATTAATTTTGTTGCTTGTCTAGCATCTCCAATAGTTTTGGGCCACCATAGTTTTATTTCACTACAAATGTAGTCCTTCAACCCACCAATGTACACTTTTAGTAATTGTTCATCTGAGAGACCAGTCTTCCTAGTTGTTTGAACCTCCCATTAATGTGTATAGTCGTTTACATTTCCTTTTTGTTTTGAACGTGCAAACTTGGTGTAAACATCATCTTCTTCTTCATCGTGAAATCTTTTTAATAACGCAATAGTGAAGTTTTGCCAATGGAAGGAGTGAATGTCACATTTCTCGAACCACCATAAGAACCAATCATAAGCTTCTCCTTCCAAATTATTGGACTCCGTCGTTATTTTTTCTCTTTCACCGAGTGGGGGATTCAATCCAAAGACATCCTCCATTTTGTTGACCCATACGATGGCTCCTCTATGGTCTTTCACGTTATATTTCGATAATTCCTTTTTAACTTTTTGGTAATATCTATCTTGAAATCATGGGTTACTTGTATTCCCTAAGAGAGATAGCCCTTGTGCTTATTTGCTTGAGATTGGTGAAGCAATAGGTGTGATTTTTTCCAATCTTTCCATTATTTTATTGAACCTAATAGTATTCTCACTATGTAACTCCTCTCTAGCAATTTTATATTGTCCTCTTTTTGTAATTATATTGTGCAATGTATCATCTAATTTTTCCAATGTATCCTTATGTTATGTTCCTTGCCCGGTGATCATTCCTTTAATTCTTCTCATTGCTTGTTCATATGATATGTGTGGATCTCTTATTTTTGCATTATATCTGGTGTTATCTTTCATCTCTAATCTAAATTCAATGCATGTGTGTATTTCTTGAAAATCTTAATTTTTTGTATGTTTTGATATGTAGAGTCATTGTCAAGTTGACAATCAAATTTTTGCCAAGTCACAAATCAAGTTTGATAGGTGGGCCAAAACAAGTCCTAACTCAAGTCAAGTCTGCCAACTTTGATTGTGTATTTGTACATCTTAAAATTCTACATGCTTATAGAGTGATATCAATTCTAGAGTATGCTTATAGAGTGATATCAATTCTAGAGTATGTAATCGAAAGTTCGGAGAAAAAAGGAGTTTGTGTGAGACTAAATTCAAGAATTCTAAGTACAAGAAACCTTGTAACTAAGAGAATTCATGAATGAAGAGAATTTTATATTTTGTATGGTTTTAAACTTTAGGAAAAATTGATGGAATGTTTCAAGGAATTGAGGGTTTTGAAGAGCCCACATTCATCAAGGAAAAGAATCAATGAAGAACATATCTCTAGGTTTTAAGGGAGGCTCAATTCAAACAAGGAGAATACTAGGGTGACAATGAAGCACACAGATGGCTGATTGTGATGGAAGCATTTATGGATTTTGACTATTAATTGGATAGACCAAAAAGATATAAATGTATAATTGAATAAGAGATAATTGAATGATGTTTTTACAATTGGGTGGCTAATATATACAACTTGAAGAGGGCCCTGCACCTTTTCATTGAAAAGGTATGCCTTTTAATATTATAATTTCTTTATATATTATATTTGTATTTAGTTTTAGTTTTATTATGTTTTTATCTTATTATTATAGTATCTATGCATATGTTTATTTTATGCATATAACATTGCCTACCCCTTTAGAATTGCTTTGTCATCAAAGCAAAGGTAATGAGTTCATCCTTCGTTATAGAAGGTCGTCTTGACTTTGAATTGTTTTTTGAACACCAAGTCTTTATGCCATTCACTCGTATTACCTTGATGTTTAGGTAGGTTTTCTTTGAATTCTTCTTTTTCCATAGATTGTGTTGTCCTTACCTTATGATCTAGGCTTCATAACCCATATAGCTTATAGTTCTTCCCTTGCCATTTGAATTTCGTAAGTTGTTGTTGGAGGTCTATGGTCTAGGTTCCTAATTGTATCAACCATTTTGCTCCTAACACAGAGTCCATTCCATTAAGTGGGAGCATAATATCCAGTTTGTAGTTCCAAGTTTTGTATCTATACAGAAACATTATGGCACCATCCTAATCCTTTGACTTGTTGACCATCAACTAATGTAACTATGAGATCCATTACAGGATATACAAAAAGATTTAGTTGTTTTACGAGATTGATATCCAAAAAATTGTTTGTACTTCCATAGTCTACTAGGATTGTAATATTTTCTCTTTATGCTTCCATCAAATTTTACGATCCTTAGTTCCAATCTTCCTATAATTGCCACAAGCGATATCATGGGATTTTCATCTTGATTGTTACGAATAGTACCATTGTTCCCTAGATGAGGTGGAGTATATTGTATTGTAGGTGGTTGTGCTTCTTACTTTTGGACTATAACATCATTAAGGACCATTCATTCATCTTCCTTACAAATCTGCCTAGTGCACATGATTGTTGCTAATGACACTTCTAATGAGTTTTCATCCGCATCAAATTCTAACATGCCTTCTTCAATGGAAACCTTTGTTAAGGTTTAAGCTATTATTAGGTTTCTTTTCAATTTACTAGATAACCATAGCATAGATAGGATCACTGAGAGAAACACAATCACAAGATACACAGCATTTATCCTGGGAAACCCTCATGGTGAAGAAAACCCAACAAAAAGTTCCTTAATATAGATAGCCAATACAATGCCAAGACAATAAACCAAACACTAGAGAATATCCTCCATTAAACAATGCGCCTCTCTCTCTTCCTTCTTCCAGCAACTGGTAACCGCAGCTTCCTTCAATACTTACGCACTAGATGAGTGTGTTGAGTGAGTGAACAAATGAGGCATTGGCTTCCTTTATTTATACAAACTAGCAGGTGTTGAAAAGGTGTCTCTTCGCTAGGCAGGGCCGACGTGTCTTCTTAGTGGTTAAAACCACTTTACTTAGCCTGGGGACTAACTTCTCAATTTGTATAATACAATTAGGGTTTGACCAATCCGCAAAAGAGGATTTGGTCAATTACAATGCCCGACATGATCAATCCCCATCAATCCGAAAAGGGGATTGATCTAATGAATAATAAATAAATAATAATTAGAATACTCTTTGCAGTTACAATATTTCAACAACCTCTACTTCCCATCTATAATTTTACAATGATATGAGTGATTGGATGCACATCTATGACCCAAAGTCCAATTTTTACCACATCTATGACGGTTATTTTCCTTCCTTTTTCCCTCTTCATCGGAGTCGGTGATGAAGGTGTTTGATTCTCTTTTAGCACCATACTAGTATAGTTTTGGACGGTTGCATTTGTGCCCATGTGACCGCTTGTCCCCGCAATATCTACATTTGTGTACCCATTTCTTATCTATATCTTGGCGTCGATGTTTGTCATCATCCCTCATGTGGGGTAGTGTATACTTGTTGACTTTATTTTTTTGCTCAATTAATTTTGTTGCTTGTCTAGCATCTCCAATAGTTTTGGGCCCCCATAGTTTTATTTCACTACAAATGTAATCCTTCAACCCACCAATGTACACTTTTAGTAATTGTTCATCTGAGAGACCAGTCTTCCTAGTTGTTTGAACCTCCCATTCATGTGTATAGTCGTTTACATTTCCTTTTTGTTTTGAACGTGAAAACTTGGTGTAAACATCATCTTCTTCTTCATCATGAAATCTTTTTAATAACGCAATAGTGAAGTTTGCCAATGGAAGGAGTGAATGTCACATTTCTCTAACCACCATAAGAACCAATCATAAGCTTCTCCTTCCAAATTATTGGAGTCTGTAGTTATTTTTTCTCTTTCACCAAGTGGGGGATTCAATCCAAAGACATCCTCCATTTTGTTGACCCATACAATGTCTCCTCTATGGTCTTTCACGTCATATTTTCGATAATTCCTTTTTAACTTTTTGGTAATATCTATCTTGAAATCCTGGGTTACTTGTATTCCCTAAGAGAGATAGCCCTTGTAGTTCTTTGCTTGAGATTGGTGAAGCAATAGGTGTGATTTTTTCCAATCTTTCCATTATTTTATTGAGCCTAATAGTATTCTCACTATGTAACTCCTCTCTAGCAATTTTATATTGTCCTCTTTTTGTAATTATATTATGCAATGTATCATCTAATCTTTCCAACGTATTTTTATGTTATGTGCCTTGCTCAGTGATCATTCCTTTAATTCTTCTCATTGCTTGTCCATATGATATGCATGGATCTCTTATTTTTGCATTATATCTGGTGTTATCTTTCATCTCTATTCTAAATTCAAATTGTGTGTGTATTTCTTGAAAATCTTAATTTTTTGTATGCTTTCATATGTAAAGTCATTTTCAAGTTGACAAACAAATTTTTGCCAAGTCACAAATCAAGTTTGATAGGTGGGCCAAAACAAGTCCTAACTCAAGTCAAGTCTACCAACTTTGATTGTGTATTTGTACATCTTAAAATTCTACATGCTTTTAGAGTGATATCAATTCTAGAGTATGTAATCGAAAGTTCGGAGAAAAAAGGAGTTTGTGTGAGACTAAGTCCAAGAATTCTAAGTACAAGAAACCTTGTAACTAAGAGAATTCATGAATGAAGATAATTTTATATTTTATACGGTTTTAAACTTTAGGAAAAATTGATGGAACGTTTCAAGGAATTGAGGGTTTTGAAGAGCCCACATTCATCAAGGAAAAGAATCAATGAAGAACATATCTCTAGGTTTTAAGGGAGGCTCAAGTCAAACAAGGAGAATACTAGGGTGACAATAAAGCACACAGATGGTTGAGTTTGATGAAAGCATTTATGGATTTTGACTTTTAATTGGATAGACCAAAAATATATAAATGTATAATTGAATAAGAAATAATTGAATGATGTTTTTACAATTGGGTGGCTCATATATACAACTTGAAGAGGGCCCTCCACCTTTTCATTGAAAAGGTATGCCTTTTAATATTACATTTTCTTTATATATTATATTTGTATTTAGTTTTATTTTTATTATGTTTTTATCTTATTATTATTGTATCTATGCCTATGTTTATTTTATGCATATAACATTGCCTACCCCTTTAGAATTGCTTTGTCATCAAAGCAAAGGTAATGAGTTCATCCTTCGTTATAGAAGGTCGACTTGAGTTTGGATTGTTTTTTGAACACTAAGTCTTTATGCCATTCACTCATATTACCTTGATGTTTAGGTAGGTTTTCTTTGAATTCTTCTTTTTCCATAGAATGTGTTGTCCTTACCTTATGATCTAGGCTTCATAACCCATAGTTCTTCCCTTTCCATTTGAATTTCGTAAATTGTTGTTGGAGGTCTATGGCGTAGGTTCCTAATTGCATCAACCATTCTACTCCTAACACGGGTCCATTCCATTAAGTGGTAGAGCATAATATCCAGTTTGTAGTTCCAAGTTTTGTATCTATACAGAAACAATGGCACCATCCTAATCCTTTGACTTGTTGACCATCAACTAATGTAACCATGAGATCCATTACAGGATATACAAAAAGATTTAGTTGTTTTACGAGATTGATATCCAAAAAATTGTTTGTACTTCTAGAGTCTACTAGGATTGTAATATTTTCTCTTTATACTTCCATCAAATTTTACGATCCTTAGTTCCAATCTTCCTATAATTGCCACAAGTGATATCATGGGATTTTCATCTTGATTGTTACGGTCCACGGATAGTACCATTGCTCCCTAGATGAGGTGGAGTATATTCTACTGTAGGTGGTTGTGCTTCTTACTTTTGGACTATAACATCATTAAGGACCATTCATTCATCTTCCTTACGAATCTGCCTAGTGCACATGATTGTTGCTAATGACACTTCTAATGAGTTTTCATCCGCATCAAATTCTAACATGCCTTCTTCAACAAAAACCTCTACTTCCCATCTATAATTTTACAATGATATGAGTGATTAGATGCACATCTATGACCCAAAGTCCAATTTTTACCACATCTATGACGGTTGTTTTCCTTCCTTTTCCCTCTTCATCAGAGTTGGTGATGAAGGTGTTTGATTATCTTTTAGCACCATACTAGTATAGTTTTAGACGGTTGCATTTGTGCTCATGTGACCGCTTATCCCCGCAATATCTACACTTGTGTACCCATTTCTTATCTATATCTTGGCGTCAATGTTTGTCATCATCCCTCATGTGGGGTAGTGTATACTTGTTGACTTTATTTTTTTGCTCAATTAATTTTGTTGCTTGTCTAGCATCTCCAATAGTTTTGGGCCTCCATAGTTTTATTTCACTACGAATGTAGTATTTCAACCAACCAATGTACACTTTCAGTAATTGTTCATCTAAGAGACCAGTTTGCCTAGTTGTTTGAACCTCCCATTCATGTGTATAGTCGTTTACATTTCCTTTTTGTTTTGAACGTGCAAACTTGGTGTAAACATCATCTTCTTCTTCATCATGAAATCTTTTTAATAACACAGTAGTGATGTTTTTCCAATGGAAGGAGTGAATGTCACATTTCTTGAACCACCATAAGAACCAATCCTAAGCTTCTCCTTCCAAATTATTGGATTCTGACGTTATTTTTTCTCTTTCACCGAGTGGGGGATTCAATCCAAAGACATCCTCCATTTTGTTGACCCATACGATGGCTCCTCTATGGTCTTTCACGTCATATTTCGATAATTCTTTTTTAACTTTTTGGTAATATCTATCTTGAAATCCCGGGTTACTTGTATTCCCTAAGTGAGATAGCCCTTGTAGTTCTTTGCTTGAGATTGGTGAAGCAATAGGTATGATTTTTTCCAATCTTTCCATTATTTTATTGAGCCTAATAGTATTCTCATTATGTAACTCCTCTCTAGCAATTTTATATTGTCCTCTTTTTGTAATTATATTGTGCAATGTATCATCTAATCTTCCCAACGTATTTTTATGTTATATTCCTTGCTAGGTGATCATTCCTTTAATTCTTCTCATTGCTTGTCCATGCCATCCTCAATGCTATCCAGACATGCTTTCAGAAATTTTATGTCTTCCTTGTGGGTCTATAATTCTTTAGTTATTTCATCTTTGCGCCCTGTTTTTTTTCTTTGACAAATCTATCAAAAAATTCTGGACCACAATTGCAGATAGTACAGCTATCCCAGTTTACAATTCCTCTGAAATTGTTGTACGGATGGTCTGCAAAAGTGTATGGATGACCAGCAAGTGTACAGACTGCCTTTGAGGGTGTACGGACATTGACATGAGAGGAAATAGTGCAGCAGACAAAACTAGTATGGCGTCCATGGCGGTGGCAGCTGAAGTATAACTGCATTGTTGTATGACAAAAGTTATAGTATGGCTACGTTGTTGTAGAGCGTCGGCATTGTAAAGATTCATAGAGCAACTGAGGGGAGTACAGTCTTGTACAAATCTGCTACAAATGTGGCAGAAGCATTTATGGATTTTGACATTTAATTGGATAGACCAAAAATATATAAATGTATATTTGAGTAAAGAGATAAATGAATGATGCTTTTACAATTGGGTGGCCCGTATATAATTTTATAAATACAACTTGAAGAGGGACTTGTGCCTTTTCATTGAAAAGGAATGCCTTTCAATATTATATTTGTTATTTATTTATTTTTATTACGCTTTTATATTATTATAGAATCTATGCCTATGTCTTATTTATTTATATAACACTAACAATACACACAAAGGCAGTGAAGATAAGGAAGGAACACAAAGCGAATGCACACAATGGTGAATATAGATCGAAAGAACACATAGGAAGCTATTCAACCAAGTCTGAGCCGCTAAGAAGAAAGAATAAAAAAGTCACCATTGATGTTTTGTATGTCAGATCATTGGCATGGATGTCAAATGTGTGATGTCAAATTTAAAATATTTTCAATGATCGAGAGGAAGGATCCAAGTATAGATCAAAAGACAGATGTTGAATGACTATTGAAAGGATGGCCTTTGTTGATGTTATACGAAGGACTGAATATTGTTGGAAAGGAGGTGGGGCAACAGACAACTATCAAGCAGCAGTCTAAGAAACTAAGACTATGAGAGCACTGAGAGACAATGAACAAATGTTAGCCAACAACCAGAATAGGCAACAAAAGATAAAATACAATTACACGGTAAAGATCATAATCCTAAATTGTCAACAGGAGCCAAACAATATGAGTGCATAATTGTAAGGTGACTTGTGACCAATGTAATTTTAGATGTGGTTAGGGTTTAGATGGTTAAACCACGATAATCACTTAAAGGTGATATAAAGATGTAACGTGAATGAAATATATCCCTTATCTTATCTTATCTTCACCTCTATATCTCTCATGTGCATTTGTACATCCTAAAACTCCACAGCTCTCAGGAGTTCCAGTTTGTAATCCTATTTAACCAATTAAACAACACAATCAATACAATGATTTTTTTTGCATCCATTCCTTCCATCTCATATGTACTTGGGATCCCATCGGTTTCTTAGATTGTGCACAATTGTTCATGCTTGAAAAACAACACAAACATACAATGCTATGCAATACAGCCCTTCATCCCTTCTCCTATGAGGACATCTTACATGCTCCAAAAATATAAGCTATCAGAAAAGTTGTAAATACAATCCCCTACATGTCAATAGGTTGCAGATATTTTAGGTGCAAAGAACATGCATTGAGGTAATGGCCTCAAAAGTGAGCTTGCGAACACGCCCTGGAAATATGCCTATGACAGCATCAACCTCTGTAAATAAAGGATGGTTGTAACCTAAACTAGAAGGTCCTAATATTTTAGGTATATTCTCGATTCCAAGACAACAATACATAAATTACATAATGCTTCAGAACCAAGGAACATCTCATAATTTCAAGGACAAAATCAGAGACTTACAGGACCAGCAGACACACGGTCAAGAGTAATGGCGAAGTACATTTCATTAGCAAGAGACAACTTCTGGCATATGTACACCTGCGGACAGAAGAATGCATATTATTTCATCCAAAATTTTGAAATATAATAAAAGAAAGGAAAATAAACAATGAGCATTACTTAAAACAAATTAACCAAGAGACAAAAATAGCTAGCAAAGCTAAAAGTAAAATATTATCGCTAGTGATGGTCACATGTAACAGACTAACAAATATAAGGCAACAGAAAATCAAACTACTTGAAATTTTTTATTATCATGATGTGCACAAGGTATTTTTAAGCAAGACTTCTTTAAATATTAATATAGGATGAAGCACTCAATTCCTTCAGTGAGATATAAATATATGATGCATGCATATGCATTACTGAAATGGACAATAGTAAATCATTTCCACAATATTTTTAAAATTGACGTTATTCTAAGATAGTTTAACACACATTGCATCAAAGTTTTCTATTGCTCATTTCTTTTTATATTAGTTTATTAATCATCTAATGGTATTAAATTAATATTCACTATTTGTCGACCATGTAGCATATCATTCAATTAAAGTAGCATTATTTTGCGAACATTGTCATTCAAATAAAATTGGAAACAAATTTATCTGAAACTTGGAAACAGTTTCAGTTTCCAAAACAGGTATTTACAGAAACGACACCTTCGAAATTGTTCGAAACAGTGAAACAACATGACATAAATATATATAAAATGGAAAACAAATATCAGTTATAGAATCCCAAATGCAGCGATTAAATGATAATAATAATAATAATAATAATATTTATTATTATTATTATTATTATTATTAAATAAATAAATGTTAAAATACAAACATACCCCTCTTGATAATTAGTTAAAAGCTCAATTTAATGCTTCCAATTTTATTTATTTTAAAAAGAATTTACTTTATTTTACTCCTTTGATCCTTTACTTTTTGTTTCTCATTCTCACTCTTGGCCACCCCTCTTTGGCCTTTTTATTGCCTTTCCTCTTAACTAGTAACACCTTTCTTTACCTTTTGATTTTTAATTGCCCCGCCTTTTAACTTTGTTTTAATTTCATTCCTTCTATATTAATAAATACTTTGCTATCTTCTTTATTAATTTTTGTTGCTTGAATTTCTGTGTTTCTTTTATGTTTCCTTCTTTTGTTTTGTCTCTCTTTGTTGCCTTCTTTCCTTTATAATGCAACTGATCCTTATTGTTAGAACTTGGGATATTAAGACACTTGGGAGTCAGTTAAGATCAACTTGGTCTAATGTGTCTTTAGGTAAAGGTGTGTTTCTTAGTGTATTCTTTAGTATGCATTTGTAGTTATGTAATCCGATGGTCCCGATATGTGTTTCTGTAGTATGCATTTGTAGTTATGTAATCCGACGGCTCATATTCTCCTCGATCTTAACAGCTACATTGATCTGTGGATTAACACCCGATTGGTCCATGATCTCTATTTAAAGAACATGGAAGGTCATTTGCTAATGATTGATTGGGAGAAACTCTCTTGTAAAATATTTTTCTTTTGCATTAATATATTGTCTCAAGTGGCCACTTTGGCTGGGGTCATGAGTTGTTTCACTCTTTGAAGGTTTTGACCATGTAAAAACATCGGTGTGTTGATCTTTGATCTAGTTGCGTGAATGGTTATTGAAGGTCTTTGTCCTGTGTGGGAATACCTTATTTTGTCGAATATCGTATCAAAGCATATTTGAAGACTTGTTCCTATTGTAGATCAAGATTTGAAGCCATGTTGTCGCACTTCTGGTTTCTGCTATTTCTATGCATTTATGGGCTGAGAGGACTATTCCATTGCGTCCGGAGCGCTTCTTTCAGTTAAAAACACTTTTCGTTTCACTCAAAAAGGTTTATGTTTGCCCGAGATGCGGCCATTTTAGTCAAATCCGAAGGCAAAAACTCTGAGTATGCCCTTTTTATAAAAAATTACAGAGTTAATAGTCTAGTTTTCTATTTTTATTTCCGGATTGCTACTCTTTTCGGTCTGCGTATGCTCTTCACCGTGAGCTCTGTGCGATCCCAACAAATCAGAAACAAAGCAGAAAGTGTTTTATTTTCTATGTATGCTCTTTGCTTTGCGTTGTATGCAAGCTTAGCAAATCAAAAATAGAGAGAAAAATTGCATTTTCCAGGTAAGCCAACCAAGATCTAACCCCATTTGTTGTTGAGAATTGGATTCTTTTCCAAAATTTCACTTGTTTTTCTATGAGCACATGAAAGTTTGTAACTACGGAAAATATTCTTGTATAATTGTTTTGGTCAAACCTTTAAAAGGTTGTTAAAATTATATTGTACAAGTCGGCTCAACAGAAATTATTATATTATTGGTATTTTACTTATAATTGTAAAAACGCCCCATTGTGGCTAGTTCGCCTTGTTTTATGGGTTAGTTAGTGAAGATTTTTTGAGGTCGTAACAAGCTGCCAACTAGGTTTTTCATTGACCTCAAGTTGGCTCTAAGTTTCTGCTGTCACAATCTTGTTTGCTGCTGTTTTAAATCAGCAAACTGACCAGGTACTTTACTACTGTTTTTAGCATGTAGTTTTAGTCACCAACAAGTTAGCACATGCATACCATAAAATATGTAACACACCTCTAAATCTTTACAACTGAAATCATGATGTTCTAAACTCTAGCATACATGAAATGAACACAATGGTTTTTGGTCAACATGACCTTGGACAACCCCCCCCCAACGGGGGAAACCAATTTGGAATATATGTCTATAGATATGAAGTAAAAAAGGTGGAATACAACAAGAACACGAAACAAATGAACCTGATATAATGACAGCTTCTCTCAAGCTGCTATAAAAGTCCAAGAAGAAAGATGCGCCCAAGCATGGTGCACCCTCCTCAAATGTTGCTCAATGCCTCTGAAATGAAGCGCCCTTGCTCCCTAAAGATCTGATGGAGAAACACCTGCACACAACTCTGAATATATGTGCTACCTCTCCAACGAAACTGTCCTAAAAGCAATCTGACCACTGCAAGACCTCCCTGTTATAAGTGTGCCCTCCTATAGTGCGCCCTCCTCCAAGCAAGAACAACCACCACAAAATAAAGAGGGTCTAAGCCTCCATGAGTCCTCCATGAAAGGAGGCACCCAAGCTTACCTCAACCATAGCCTCCATTCTCATCTCAATGCTCTCTCTCAAACTCTCCAAGTAAACATAAGAGTGAATGAGCCTCTCTTGGCCCTATGCACCCCTCTTGAACCTCCATAAGGAAACCTAAAAGATGGATGGATGAGATCAGCCCATCCCACCTCTAATCATAGGTTGAGATCATCCCATAATAATCTCACTCACAAACCCACTTTGGGTTAAGTTCCCTAAGTTCACTTTATGTCTCCTAATTCACCCACAAAGTGAATTAATAATCGTTTTAGGCTAAAACAACCAAATTTCACTTTTGACTTAAATATCCTAAGTCAAAGTGAAATTAGACATAAAGTACAAAGTACATAGTACCAATGTATTTCCCACTTGTGGTTAGAGGCTCCAAACCACAAGGGGACCACTTCCCAAGGTACACAAATCTCAACACTCCCTCTTACCGAGGAAAGTGTTTCTCACCAAGCCCATCTTGTCTCTGAAGTAGACATGTTTGCCCTTTGGCAGGGCCTTGGTGAGAATATCTGCAATCTGCTCGTCGGTCGATATATACTGCAACTGTACTAGTCCTCTCTGAACCCAATCTCCGATGAAGTGGTATCTGATCTCAATATGCTTCGACCGGTCATGGAAAATTGGATTCTTAGAGAGTTTGATGCAACTCTGATTATCGCAGTGTATGACGGTTGGAGGCAACTCCTAAGCAAATAATCCTACCAGCACCTTACGAAGCCAAATGGCCTCCCAACTGGCCGGACTGGCCGCCATATACTCTACCTCGACGGAACTCAAAGCAATTGACTTATGTTTCCGACTGAACCAGGAAACAAGTCTTGACCCCAAACCAAAACAACACCCTAAGGCGTTTTTCCTGTCAGTAGCACATCCTGCCCAGTCTGAGTCTATGTAGCCAACCAAACTGACTCCATCACCTCTAATATAGTCCAGACCATAATCAATTGACCCTGCGATGTACATCAACACATGTTTTGCCCCAATCCAATGAACACTCCTCGGCTCTACCATATGTTGGCTGGGGGTGTTCACGCAAAACAAATAGTTGGTCAAGTGTTGACCAGATACATCAGTGAACCAATCAACTATCTATAAACTGTAGCATCCACCAATTGGCAATATGAAACACTAAGCTTCTTCCATTTGGTGACCATGGGAGTAGACATAGGCCTGCAGTCCTCCATCTGAAACCTGCTCAGAATATCTACAACATACTTCCCCTGCCCCAGAAATATGTGACCTTCTTCTTGCCATACCTCCATACCCAAAAAATAGTGCATCAACCCGATGTCACTCATCTCAAACTCTGATGCAAGTCCCAGCTTGCACTCAGCTATGAGATCCTTTGTGCCTGTGATGAACAGGTCATCCACATACAAAATGAGAATGAGCGTGTCCTCACCTCTAACGATGTAATAGAGGTTAGGATCAGCATCGCTCTTCTCAAAACCCATCTGAAGCAAGTATGTGTCAATACGTGAATACCAAGCTCTGGGAACTTGCTTCATACCATATAGTGCCTTTCTCAAAAGGCACACGTGAGTCTCCCTCTCACTCACTTCGAACCCTTGTGGTTGCTCAATGTACACCTCCTCCTCTATAAAGCTATTGAGAAATGCGGTCTTTACATCCATCTGATGTATCCTCCAACCCATCCCCGCCACTATGGCAATAATACTCCTGATTGAGGTGTATCTCGCAACTGGTGTGAAAGTCTCATCATAATCGACTCCCTCTATCTGTGAGAATCCTCGCGCCACAAATCGGGCCTTGTGTTTCTCTATGTTTCCATCTGCAGCATACTTGGTTTTGTACAACCACTTGGAAGTCACAACTAACTTCCCCACTGGCCTCGGAACCACCTGTCAAACATCGTTGCGCATAGTGGAGTTATACTCCTCCGGCATGGCCTCTCGCCAAACCTGCTGGTCAACTGCCTACACAAATGTCTGTGGCTCAATATCTGAGATACTCGTCACCATAGCCAAATAGGACACAAGCCTCTCTAGAGGTTTTCTCTCGCTGAACTATCTCTTGGGCTCTCCTACGTTCTCCTTGGTTTTGTTAAATTTATAAGCAGCTGCGAGAGCCATTCTCCTGGAGGATGGCTAAGACCCTAGATAAGTCTAGGGCCCCCAGTGCACTCCTGGGGTACTTGGTCTGGGACCAAACAGTCAGTGCCATGGCAAAAGACCCTTGCGAGGGCCCCCAGTATACGACTGGGGTTCTTGGTCTATGACCAAGCAGTTAAAACCAGTGTTACCAACATCTCGATAATATCTCGATGTTGGCGATATTATCTTCAAAATCAGGGTCGGCGATATTTTCCGATATTTTCATTCTTACAACATTGYTTTTCATTCTGACGACATTTTCCGATATTTTCTGATATTTTCCCCGATGTTGCCGATATTTTCATTTTCAGACCCTCGGCGATATTTTGTCGATGCCGATGTTTGCAACACTGGTTAAAACCCCTAGATAAGCCTAGGGCCCCTGGAAAAGTCCAGGGTACCCATGCATACGGCATGGGTTGATTCTTGGTCTATGACCAAGCAGTTAAAATCCCCTAGATAAGCCTAGGGCCCCTGGAAAAGTCCAGGGTACCCATGCATACGGCATGGGTTGATCCTTGGTCTCTGACCTTGGTGGATAAGACACCAGGAAAAGTCCTGGGGCTACTTGATTCTCTATCAAGTACTTGATGGTACATGACCTTCCTTGAAGAAGGACA
>JZKD02S1672714.1:1522793-1534866 GCA_000966675.3 Picea glauca
TGGTGGCAAGAAAGTTCCTTCAGTCTTTGGCATAGAGATCCACTATTGATCCATGAACTGAACCTTTGTCTGAGCATACTAAACAGGATCTATACCTATTGTGGTTACTGTGCTACCTTCAGAGGTAAGGTTGTTGTACCAGGTATGTGCCTTACTCATCTGGATTTGATTCTGCTTCAGAACTGTTTAAACTAGCATGCATTGTGTAGATCAAAAGATACATATATTGTGAAATGATTAGGCAGAACTATTAGATCTGAAATTTGTGTTTAATCATATAGATCTATTGTTATATTCAGATATGTTCCTTGCTATATTAGATTAAAGTACTATCTTTAGATCTGAGTTATATTCATATGTGATCTGAGTTTTTCTCTTAAGCTGTTGTTGTCTTTCATAGATCTACTTTCTATGTGTTCTATCTCTAATTGAGCTACAGATCTAGTTGTTTTAATCATTGAAATTTAAAAGAGACTATTGTTTTGCAAATTTACCCTAAAACTAACAGGTTTCCTTCAAGGTCTCCTGAAACCATCTCGGTTTCCTCTTCCCTAAAGTAGTCGAAGGAGAAGTAAGATCTCCCTGCCCAAGAGTATATGCCTCAGGTCCAATCCCAACACTCTGAGATCCTGAAGCCTCTGCACCCTCTGCCTAAACTCCCTATTACTGTGACCCTGAAGCTGTGCAAGTTGACCATGTCACCATTGAGAATGGTATACCAGAAACCTGAGGCTGTGCTCCCTCTGAGACATCAATCTATGCCTCTGCATCAACCTCAACACTAACTCTCGACTCGAGAGATCTCTGAAAATCCCTACCCACCTCAAATCTAACATCTCTGCTCACCACCACTCTCCGCAGTGAT
Source organism: Picea glauca (assembly GCA_000966675.3). Taxonomy (NCBI): domain Eukaryota; kingdom Viridiplantae; phylum Streptophyta; class Pinopsida; order Pinales; family Pinaceae; genus Picea; species Picea glauca. The sequence continues at coordinate 1,523,659 of JZKD02S1672714.1, forward strand.
GGAATGTAAATCCGGTAGACTTTGGAGACCTTTGATTATCCAACTAGAATCCCCTGCTAGGTTGTCGGGTCTAGCTTTGCCCTCCTCTCTGAGGGGACATGAGAATAAGTCAAGCAACCAAAAACCCTGATATACTCGACATCGGGCCTCCTACCAGTGGAGGCCTCCTCAGGAGACATCTTCCCCAAAATCCTGTGGGGGCTCTTGTTCTACAGGTAAATTGCAGCAACACTCGCCTCTACCCATAGGTATAGAGGGAAACTCTGATCATGCAGCATAGATCTCGTTGCACCTGTGATCACCCAACTCTTCCTCTTGGCAGCCTCGTTCTGCTGGGGGTTGTAAGGCACAGTCATCTGTCTTCTGATCCCATCACGAGTATAGAAGTCTACAAACTCACTGGAGGAATACTCACCTTCATTATCTGACCGCAAGACCTTGATCCTCATTATTGGTCTTCAGGAAGTAGATCCAGGTCTTCCTGGAGTAGTCATCAATGAATGTGAGATAGTACTCACGACCACTCAAGGACGCCCGAGACATAGGCCCACACACATTTGTCCGTACTAAATCCAGTACCCCAGTTGACCTGGTGTCACTGTTGGGAAAAGAAGCCCTGGTAAACTTACCAAGCGCACACCCTCTGCACACATCCTGATTATCTGAATTGAGTTGTGGCACTCCTGTCACGACCTCTCTCAGTCCTCCAAGAGCCCCATGATGAAGATGAGCCATCCTCCGATGCCAGAACTCACATAACTGATTGTTGTTGTCACTACTCGCTACCACAGTAGAAGGAGAAGAGATGCTGATGACTACCTTAAATGGCCTCCCAAGGTCATGGGATGCATTCATCCAAGGAATTTGCAAGGAAGAAGCTTCCCAAGTTCGGTAGGCTTTGGGAAGATTGTAACCAGGAAGAAGCTAGGACAGTTGCAAGAGAAGAAAAGATGGCAGATGAAGATCAAGCCCTAGCCGCCCACACCAAGAAAATAAAGAACAAGGAGCATTATTTACTTAAGAAGTTTAAGATGGGTCAAAGAGACAACTCAAAGATCAGATGTTACTATTGTCAGGAATTGGGACACTTTGTTAGGGATTGCCCCCTCATTATGGAAATTAAGAATAAGAAAGGAAGTAAGAGGCATCAAGCTCACACAGGTGAAGATGATGAGCCTCCCAAGAAGGTTGCAAAGCAAGATGAATCAAGCGATGAGGATTATATTCTTATCTCAACCCTCACACGTATTGTTACTCATGGAAGCGACACTTGGTTGATAGACAGTGGTGCTTCCAAGCACGTGACAAGCTATGAAGATTACTTATCTAACCTTATTCATAAAGATTCACCTCACAAGGTGAAATTCGGTGATGACTATCAATATCCAATCAAAGGTGTTGGAGAAGCTTCCTACAAGTTAAACTCAGGCAACTCAATGAAGATGAAGGAAGTTCTCTATGTTCCAAATTTAAAGAAGAATCTTCTCTCAATTTCAGCATTGGACAAGAAAGGATTTAGAGTAGCATTTATTGATGGTCAAGTTCTTATGTGACCTAGAGGGAAGACCCTTGATGATGCAGTAGTGATTGGAGTTGAAGAATGAGGTCTCTACAAATTAAAAGGACGTTCAAACTTTGCAATGGTTCATGATATTGTGAATCCCAGTGAACTATGGCATAGGAGATTTGCTCACCTACACTACAAAGCTCTTTCGGTTGTGAGTAAAATGGTGATAGGTCTTCCAGAAATCCAAGCAGAACCAAATGGAGTGTGCAAAGGATGTGCACAAGACAAGAACGTGAAGCACTCCTATTCCAATAGTGATAGGAGAGCCAAAGGAGTTTTGGACATCATGCATTCAGATGTGTGTGGACCGATGTCGATGGCTTCACTAAGGGGGTATGTATATTATGTATCTTTCATTGATGATTACTCACGCAAAACTTGGATTTATTTGTTAAAAGCAAAGAATCAAGTTTTTGGCAAATTCAAAGAGTTCAAGGCTCTGGTGATAAAGACCTTGACAGAGCGAAAGATAAAGACCTTGCGATCAAACAATGGAGGTGAATTCACCTCAGAAGAATTCAAGAAGTATTGCAAGGAAGTTGGGATTAAGAGGGAGCTTTCTACTCCCTATAACCCTTAGCAGAATGGAATAGTTGAAAGGGAGAACTAGACGATCATGGAAGCAGTAAAGGCCATGATCCATGATCAATATCTTCATATGCATCTATGGGCAGAAGCAGCAAAAACGACAATGTACGTGCAGAATAAAAGTCCTCACAAGGTGCTTTAAAACAAGACACCCGAGTAGATGTTTTCAGGAGAGAAGCCAGAAGCCAGAAGCCAGCCATTTCAAAATATTTGGCTGCCCTGTATTTGTTCTCGTCCCGAAGGAAAAGAGGACAAAGTTGGACCCTTCCAGACAGAAGGGCATTTTTGTTGGTTACAGTGACACATCGAAGGCTTAAAGGATATACATTCCCGGTCACTGGAAAGTGGAGATCAGCCGAGATGTAACCTTCAATGACAATGTAGCTGTCAGTAAATCCAAACAGATCCGTGCAAAAGAGGCACATGAAGAAGAGAATAAAGTTCCTAAAGTTCCAGAGGCAGTTGAACCAAAGGAAGTTATTCCAGAGGATCATGACATAGTAGAACCTCAGAAACCAGCCGAGATACCTTCTCACAAGAGAAGACCAGCTTGGGCACAGGAGCTTATCAAAGATGCAGAAAGTAAGAAGCCAAAGTCGTATTCCATCGACGTGGCATGCTTGTGTGACATAATGGATGCAGAACCTTCAAGTTATGAAGAGGCTACATAAAATCAAGTATGGAAAGATGACATGGCAGAGGAATACCAGTCCATTATGCAGAAGGATGTTTGGGATGTGGTTCCCAGACCAAAGGAAAAATTTGTGGTAAGTTCGAAATGGATCTACAAGACGAAACACGCAGTTGATGGCAATATTGAAAAATATAAGGTAAGATCTGTGGCCTAAGATTTCTCTCAGAAGGAAGGGATTGACTATGAAGAGACTTTTGCTCCCGTAGCAAGATATACCTCGATCAAGACTATACTTTCATTGGCCGCTATGATGAAATGGAAGGTGCACCAGAAGGATGTAAAGACAAACTTCTTGAATGGTGAAATAAAAGAGGAAGTTTATGTGGACCAACCACTTGGATTCGAGACACATGACAGGGAGACTCGTTTATGCAGTTTAAAGAAGGCTTTATATGAATTGAAGTAGGCACCCAGGGCATGGTATGGTAGGATTGACAATTTTCTGAGGAGCTTGGGTTTTACCAAGAGCAGTGCAGATCCTAACCTTTACTTTAAGGTTGAGGATGGTGAACCGGTGATTCTACTATTGTATGTAGATGACTTGTTTCTAACAGTTGCGGAAAAGCTCATCACTGAATGTAAGAGAAAATTGGTTGCAGAATTCGAGATGAAAGATTTAGGAATGATGCACTACTTTTTGGGACTAGAAGTTTGGCAGAGATCAGATGGGATTTTCCTAAATCAAGGAAAGTATGTTGTGGAAATCTTGAAGAGATTCGAGATGTTAGACTGTAAGGCCATGGCTACCCCGATGGTATCAAATCTAAAGTTGTTGCAGGATACAACTTCAGAGATTGTGGATTCTACCTTATACAGGTAGATAGTGGGCTCGTTGATGTATTTGACGAACACCAGACCGGATATATGTTTTGTTGTGAATACCCTGAGTTTAGCATTTGGAGCAGCCTAGACAGGTTCATTTGGTTGCAACAAAGCATATCTTGACGTACCTTAAGGGTACTCTAGATCATGGTCTCTAGTATAGATATGACCATGAGTTTGGATTGTATGGATACTCCGATTCAGATTGGGCCAGCAGTATTCCTGTCCGGAAGAGCACTTCAGGATATTGTTTTAGTCTTGGCTCCAGTATCGTCTCGTGGAGCAGCAGGAAGAAGTCTTGTGTGGCACTCAATACGACCAAAGCTGAGTATGTAGCAGCATGTGCAGCGAGCAGAGAAGCAGTGTGGCTTCGAAAGTTGTTGTCTAGGTTATTTGGTCTCGGACTAGAGGCGACAGATCGAAGCATATCGAGATCAAATATTACTATATCAGGGATATGGTACAAAGGGGAGCAGTGAGGCTACAGTTTGTGACTACCGAGGATCAGGTTGCGGATGTGTTCACCAAGCCTTTGTCAAGGACAAAGTTCGAGTACACCTCAGGGTTGGCACTGAGACATGAGTGCACATGATCAGGTATTGATGCATCCCATGGAGTGGATGTTTTGGGGACATGTTGTAGCTATCGAGAGCTACCCACAAACCTTGGATGCATGGGGTGAAGTCGCGTTGCACTATGGATATCCGAGGATGTATAGATTCGCATGTTCAACGGTAAATGGATGTGAACTCATGTGGTATCAGACTTGGAGTCTGTGTCTGGAAAGAATACCTTCCTAGTTAAGAGGGGTTGTTAATATTTTTGGTGTAACTACGGAAGATATTCTTGTATTATCGTTTTGGTCAAACCTTTAAAGGTTGTTATAATTATATTGTACAAGTCGGCTCAACAAAAATTATTATATTATTGGTATTTTACTTATAATTGTAAAAAAGCCCCATTGTGGCTAGTCAACCCTGTTTTATGGGTTAGTTAGTTCAAGAGTCATGTCTCTTCAAGAGACATTGTTGTGTATAAATAGAGGATAGGTTCCTTTCATTTGGTCACACAATCGTACACTTCTCTTGTGCATCTTGGAGAGCATAAGAAGGTCTAGCACACAAGTCTTGGAGACTGGTTATTTTGGTGTTTTGGTCTTGGTCTTTCTTAGAGAGTTATAGTTCATTATTGTACTGGTTGAAGGAATCTATATTAAGGATTTTGGTTGTCAGGTTTTCCCCCCTATGAGGGTTTCCCAAGATAATCTTTGTGTTCTATTGTATCTATGATTGTCTATCTTTCAATGATCCTACTACAGTTGTTATTGGATTAAGTAATTGTAATTGTGTACCTAGAAAATTTTAAATTCCAACAAAAGTAAGGTTTTTTGGGGTAAGCACGCACTTTGAAGCAGAGCTCCAACAACAACAACCTCATCCTTCTTTAAGATTGTTATGTGTTTTGCACTAGCTCACTTGGTTGAAAGTTGTTTTATTTAAAAAGAGGTCTTGAGTTCAAGTCTCTTTTTTATAATTTTCCTTGCATTGAAGATTATTCATCTAAGTTCAAAACACTTTTTTCTTAAAGCTTGTAACATAGATCTAAAGGATGATCGTTGCATATATGTTATGCTTGCTAAGCTTGGAAGTGCATATTTTGTCTTCAAATCTACCTTTTATGCCACTAGAGAAGCTCAAAGAAATGCTTTCCAAGCTCCCACTCTTGAGCATTTTTGTGATTCTTTGATTAGAGAGAGATAAGATTTTGCACCTTGGAGTGATCAGCATTGTAAGTACATCTAACAAAGCCTTAGTGGCCCAACAGAAAGATAAATTCAAGCATCCCAAGAAGCAATATCCTCGCAACAATAAGCAAAACAAAGGGTCTCAAAACATCTTAGCCAGCTTCTAATCCTAATGGTGACAAAGGAGCAAAATCCAAAAGTAAAAATATTGATAGGCATTGCAACTTTTGTGGGCGAGATGGTCATGTGGAATCTAAATGTTTTAAAAAGATGGAAGCCTTAGAAGCAGCGATGAAGAAGCACAACATCAATCTTGATTCTTCTTCTTATACCTCTTGTTAAATTTATAGCAGCTACAAGAGCCATTCTCCGGGAGGATGGCTAAAACCCTAGACGAGATCTAGGGCCCCCCAGTGCACTCCTGGGGTACTTGGTCTGGGACCAGACAGACAGTGCCATGGCAAAAGACCCTTGTAAGGGCCCCCAGTATATGACTGGGGTTCTTGGTGTGAGACCAAGCAGCTAAAGCCCCTAGATATGTCTAGGGACCCTGGAAATGTCCAGGGTACCCATGCCTGAGGCATGGGTTGATCCTTGGTCTTGTACCTTGGTGGATAAGACCCCTAAGAGGGCCCCCAGTAGATGACTAGGGTTCTTGGTCTAGGACCAAGTAGTTAAAGCCCCTAGATAAGCCTAGGGCCCCTGGACATAGTCCAGGGTACTCATGCATATGGCATGGGTTAATCCTTGGTCTTTGACCTTGGTGGATAAGACCCCGGAAAAAGTTCTGGGGCTACTTGATCCTCAATCAAGTATTTTGTTGGTGCATGACCTTCCTTTAAAGAAGGACATAACCACATGAGGGATAAGTCCCATATGCAATGATGATAAAGTAATAAGATCACCATGAAAATGAATGAACGAGTATTGCCACCTTGTTAACCCTCCCTTACCCTTACCTGTGTTGATTTGGGTTTTTGTTTGTTTTGTCTCTAGGGTTAATTTAAGTTTAAATTAAATAATTATTGCATCATGTTTAAATTAAATTATTTTATTTAAATATGATATATGAATTATTTTATTTTATTTTTACTTTTATTAACCTAGCCTAAAAACTATATATAGAACCCCCCTACCCCTTACTCAATACACTATGATTGTTATGCTCTTGATCTCCTTTAGGTCAGCGGATCCTCTCTCTCTCCTAGCTGCGGCTCTCTTGTCTGTTAAGGGTTTGACTGTTGGAGTGCCTTGTTGTTGCGGCTATCCTAGAGGACTGTTGTGCTGGTAGGTGCAGCCCCTTGTCTAGTAAATGCGGCCTCCTTAATGGCATTTGTTGCTGGTCTGTCTTTTGTAGTGTGGTGCGGCTCTTCCTTAGGAGGACTGTGGTGCGGCCCCCTCTTTTCTTTGTTGATGTAAGGTGACAGCAAGTGCAGCCCTCCCTCCTTGTTGTTGTGGGGTGATAGCAATCAACCCTTCTCCTTGCTGTTGAGGGTGGCTGGTGGAGCGACCCTTCCCCTTGCTGCTGTAGGGTGATTTTTGTTGCGGCCCTCCTCTCCTTTCTGCTGTTGAAAGTTTGTTGATAGATGTGGCCTCCCTTCTGTTGTGGGTACGGATAGGAACGGCCTCTCTTCTTCTATGAGGTGGTGGTAGTTGTGGCCCTTCTCCTCTGCTGTGTTGTGGCCCTCTCTTCTGCTGTGAGTGACTGCAGTTTTGGTACGACCCCTCCTGGTAAGTTTGTTTTTGAGATGTGGCTTCTCTTGCTGCTGTGATGACCCTGTAGGGTGCAGTCTCTTCTATACTACTATGGGGCATTTCTTTTAAGCCACAAGAGTGGGGGTTTATCCACTATTTTCTTCTTGTGTGGGGTTTGAATGATTTGAGCCATTTCTGTTTGAGGGTTTGACTATGTGAAGTCCTTCTGGTTTCATTCCTTTGGTGGCAAGAAAGTTTTTCATATCTTGGATAGAGATCCAACCTATAAGGTGGACCTATGACCTAGACTTTACCTAAGCATAATTACAAATGATTCTTCATCTCTCATGGTGGTTGTGACCTCTTCAGAGGTAAGATTTCAAGACAAGGTAAACTACCTACTTATCTCCTTCAGACCTGAACTTTGTTTTGACTGCAGAACATATTGGCCTATCTAGATTTGTGTTTCAGCATTGACAACTATTGGATCTAAATTGTATATTGAGTTTACCTTTCTGTTTATACAGTTTGATTGATTGTTTAGTGATCAGATTGTTTTTGAGCTAGATCTGTATATTTATATTTAAGTTGAAGTCCAGATCTGCTCTACAGTCTTACTCTTTATCTATACACTGGTTAAGTAAGAGAAGATTGATGTCTGAACAGTAGATCTAGTTGTTTTACTCATTGAAATTTAAAAGATATTACTGTTATGTTTTACTACACAAATTCTAACACCTCTTCTTCTCATGGGCATGCACTTTATGCTTATGGTTTCTCTTTCAAAGCAACTTCTACTTCTTTTGATGAGTGCCTTATTGATTTTGAAGCATCTTATCATATGGCGGATAAAACCATTTTTTCTGCTCTAAATGAATGTAACACCAAACAAATATTTGTTGGTGATGATAGATCACTTAGTGTTGTATTATGTGTTCCATGTCTTTCTTGCAACCTTTTATCGGTGTATCGGATCACTCATTCAAGTGAAGGTAAAACCGTAGAGTTTTCACCTCATCAAGTCGTAATCAAGAATTTAAAAGATCTTAAGCATGTCCTATCAACTGGAATTGTTGATGTCATCTTTTCCATCAATTTTTGTTGCTCATAGCGATGACTTGAGCAAACCTTGGCATGAGCGGTTTGGTCATCTAAACTATCCCTCATTGCAACAACTACATAATCAACAGATGGTGACTAGTCTTCCTCGCATTTCTTGCAGAGATAGTGTTTGTGTCGGATGTGTTCTTCAAAAACATCATCGGAACAGTTTTAAGAAACGTGCCTCTTGGCACGCCTCAACCTCTTTCAAGCTTCTTCACAGTGATTTTCGTGGTCCGCTTTCTTCACCTTCTTTCCCTTCTTAACTTTCATTGATGACTTCTATAAACGCACTTGAGTTTACTTCTTAAAACTTAAGAGTGAAGCTTTTGACATGTTTTTGGCCTACAAGGCCCTTGTAGAAAAACAATTTGGATTCCAGACATCAACTTCAAAGGTTAAGAACAGATGATGGAGGCGAATATGTGAACCACAAATTTACAAGTTACGGCACTGCATAGGGCATTCAAATGCAAAATATTGTTCCATATACACCACAACAAAATGGTGTTGCTAAGAGAAAGAATCGCACATTAAAGTAAATGGCTAATTGTATGATTCGATCTAAAAGATTAAGTCTTCGTGATTGGGTGGAAGCCATCAACTGTGCAAATTACATAGTAAATCTCACTCTCACAAAGGCTCTAAAAAATATAACACTGGAAGAAGCATGGACTAAAATTAAGGCGGATGTATGCCACCTGTGTGTATTTGATAGTATAACATGGACTCACATTCTAGATGAGAAAAAGAAAGCGTTATGGCCTTGTTGACCACCTATTTCAACTAGGTGTTAATGTCATGTATCATGAAGATATGTACCTTATGGTACGACAAGTTTGAAGACTTATGGCTCAGCAGGGCAATTTTCCCCTAGCACTTCTTTTTGTGTCCACGAAATGTTCGCTCCCCTGCATGGGATAATTTTGTAATATGTTAGCATGGGTCAAGTTTTATTTAGTTGCCTGGGACTTTATCATTAGGGAAGTCTTTTCATCGAGTGTTTTTTTTGCTCATGTAATTAATCTTGCTTTTCAACGATTTTAATTACTCTTGAGTTTTTTACTCAATAATCCTCCAAAGTGGTTAAAGGCATTTTAACGATCAAGCCCAATAGGTGACTAAGGTCTAGACGTGTTGTAAATGACCATGATAAACATCTCATAGAGTCTTGTAGAATTCCGTTAGGTTTTGATAGGATTTTTTAATAATTAAATTTTTTTGTAAATTGGAAATTTTAATTATTTTTGATGAAAAATGTAAAAATTTGGTCCTTGTGGATTTTGTATAGGGGTGTGGGTACACAAATCAAATGGCTTATGACCCCCTACACCTTTGAACCAAATTTCAGCTCAATTGGACAAGTTTTGCTAGGTCATTGTCCATGAGGAGTCCAAGTCAACCAGAAATTAGCAAATTATTGAATAAGGTAAAAAAGCCAAAAACTGTAAAAGTATCTAAAGTCAATAAAAGAAGTGGTGAAATGTTTTCTAATGTATTTCCTAAGTTGGAAAAGTAATAATCCACTTAGAAAAAAAAACCTTGAAAAATCAACAACTTAAAGTGAGGTTCCCTAATGAGAGGGACACCCCCCTTCATCATGAACTTAGAGAAAAATGAAAATTAAAGTGAGAGAGGGCCTAAAACCCAAGTGTGCCCCTCCTAGAGCCTAGTCAAAGGTTTGGACAAAAGGAAAGGGGTTTTCCCCCTCACATCTCACCCCTCAAACCCTAACTCACTCCAAAACCCTAAAAGTGTGCCCCACTGACTTGTTCTCTCTCTCTTGGATGGGTGACACTTGTAACTCATCCAAGAGGGGTCTCTACTCTTTCCCTCCTTTAAAAGGAAAACCCTTCTCCTCATTTTGACATGAAGTTTTCACAGCAACTCCATTATACCAAAATTTCTCCCCTCTCCCATTTCTCTCATGTAATTTTGTTGCAATTTTGTAACCATTCTTTTGAGCAATAAAGTGAAGCTTTGGAGGATCTCTTGGTGTTCTCTTGGTGTATTCATGGTATTTTCTCTTAGTGAGGTAATATTGTAAATTTTTGTTTATTTTTGCTTCACATTGTTTTACTTAAAAAACCCTAAGCAAAGTATTTTGTTAGGGATAAATCTGTAGTAGTATTGTCATCGGTTTATGTGATTTTCTTTTATTAGTGTTTGCAAAGTATTTTGTAGGCCTTTTAAAAGATCTCACCTTCTTGCCTCATTGTGTAGCAAGGGTTTACAGATTTGCAGGTTGCCAAAGCTTGGAGGAGGAACTCCAAAGGCTTCATTTTTCTTCACATAATTTTCTGTTTTAATTTCCAGCCTTCTATTTACTTATTTTTTGCATACACAATCACTTAAATCTTGCTAAAATATCAATTTCCAAGTTCAGATTTCTATTGTAAAAATTTATGTACATATGTTAATTCAAAACTAACATATTTGGGTGATTTTAAGCATTTTCCAGCAAGTTTTCTTTGTTGTTTTGTGCAAGTTTTCATCATTAAAAGAGGAGGTGATGCCCAAAACTGGCCATTAAAAGCTCAAGAAAATATCTACAAACTTTCGTACAAAACCTCTTTCTTTCTCTTGCTTTCTAAAGTCATTGTAAGTAGCCCAAAAGAGTCTATTGGGCTTTCATTTTCTATTTCTTTTCAAAGTTTAAAATCTGTAAATAAGTTTTAGATTTTGGCCCACACCTTGCATGTGATTGGCTTTGCCATCCTTGCAAAATCGTGTCGACTAGAATTAGAAGTAATTTTCTGATTTTTGCATTAATTTGTTTGCCCACCTTGGTCACAAAATTGGTAGGCTTTGTCCTCCACCTTGTGCCAAAGTTGTGTGGCTAAGTTTGTTCATTGTTGTTTATTTTTAAGCAATTCATTTATCATTTGCCCACACCTTGCATGTGAGTGGCTATGCCATCCTGCACAATCATGTTGGCTAGTGTTTAAAGTTTTCTTTTTGGCAAAGGAAATAAAATTTACCCCGCCTTTGCCCCGT
>JZKD02S1672714.1:1539963-1571269 GCA_000966675.3 Picea glauca
GTTACCTTTCCCATGAGTCATTTCTCCAAAAAAAAACCAAAAAAATACCAATTTCCTCCTCACGCGCGTAGGCTCAGGGAGTGTTTCGGGGAGCATTTTTTTCCCTTGGGAGCGTGCTCCCTAAAAACGCTCCCCTTCGGAGCCCGGTTCGGGAGCGGGTTCGAGGGGGGGGGGGGGCGCTCCCCCGCAGCCTTTCACCGAGGAGCTAGTTCAACATCAACACAGCAAACACATTGAGTTACACATGCACTTCATAACGACTTCAAGATCATACATTGTGCTCAATTGTCGTACAAATGATCAAGCTGCTGACATTTTCATGACGCACCTGACAAAAGCCAAGTTCTTAAAGCTTCAACCTATGTTAGGAGTTCAAGAAATTTCCATTATGGGGGGAATGGGCTCTAATGCCTCATTACATCTCCTTTTGTCACTCTTGTAAATTCTTCAATGTTATCCCAAATTGTTTTGAAGTGGGCAAGTTAGGATATTTCAACACTAAGAGCTAGTTTGAGTTCATGATTGAACTATAAGATGTTCATGTAAATTATTTTTCTATACTGATAAAAATTGCCTTTAGTGTCATGGACTGTTTTCCTTCTTTGAGGATTTTTAACCACGTAAACACTGGTATCATGATCTTTGATCTGTGTCTGAGTGATTGTCTTCCTTGTTAACCCTATGTAAATATGCCCTGTTCTCAGACATGTTCCATTCCATTAAAAAGGTCTTGCACCAACAGCCAAAGGCTTCAACATAATATTTAAAGTTGTCAATTTCCAAATCACAGGGTATTTTCATGGGATTTCAATCATTCAAACCCCATCATTTGCCAATTAGGAAATGTCAACAGTTTGCATGGCAATTATATGCCACAGCTTTTACTGTGTTATCCAAAAGTTGAAAGGTTCTACTTGAACTGATGCATGCAATGAATTAATACAGGTACAACTTTTATTCAATAAATATTTATATTGCAATGTACATCTCCAAATGCTGGGCAATGACAGCTACAACTGAACCTTAACGAAGATTAGTAGTAACCATACAATTCTCGAAATACTGAGTAATGACAGCTACAAGTTACTTAATAAAGAATCCTGATTCCTAACACACCATACAATTATGACCAATGCATACATTTAACACATTGGAAGCACAATAAATATGAAAACAAATAGAAATTCCAAAACCACTCAGAACATATATCATTAGAGAATGTGTGAGTTCAGATCCATATAAATTGACTCTTTAGAAATGAAAGTAGGAAAAGGGAAGTATGTTATAGAATAGTGCTGGAAAACGGAAATGTCTAAGCTGAAAAGAAGAGGGAATCATAAAATCAGAAACTTAGAAGGCCAGATTTAATTATAGTAATTTTAAAAATGCATACAGCTTTATGTCCACCTTGTATTATGTAGTACGATTAATAGTCAGATAGGCACTTATCCTATAAGAGCATATTTTTCAAGCTCTTTTGTTGTCGTTTTGGTTTTAAGTGGATTGATAGGAACAGCACAAAGATAGCTGGTGTTTCCATAGTAACTACCAGTCTGGACATCCCTAATGTTATTCTACAGACAATTTTGCTCTTGTGGGTCTACTGTATGGCATGATAGTTGATCTAATTTTTTTTCAATTATTTTGAATTCAACAATTATGAGTAGACACAGAATTTAATTTACAAAACCATTGGAGAAGAAAAGGAATCAAGTGAAACCTATATTCTGCAAATGACAAAAGTCAAGATTTCTTTAGGGGAGAAAATAAATAAAGTACAAGATCATAAATACTAATTGAAAAAATGCAAAGAATTATGCTCCCCAAATCATTAATCAATCTTTTAAATACATCTACATATTACAGATGCAGATCAACTACTTTCCAAAGAGAGTATGAAGTTTAGTCCACAGAGTATGCCCTAGAGTCAAATTGCCAGCATCTTTCAAAAGTTTCATATAGAAAGAAGACAATATGAAGCCCTTCAAGCTGTCAATTTTCATGCCCATGAAATCATTGCTTGCAAAAGCACACTGAAATAAGCCTTTCCACCATGAATCAAAACTGGGCCAATATGAAAATTATAAAATGACAATTTAGAAGCATATGCTGACCACAAGTGTGTGGTCTAGCAGCAAGTTGCCAAGTGATCAGACTTGTATTGAGGCTGAGACCTGGGATAAAACCCCCCAAGTGGGTGTGGATGAGGCCAGGTATAAATCCTTGGTGATTTTGATGCATAGAAACATCTCTAATAGCACGGCTACTTAGCCTAAGGACAGTTGTAAACAGTATTTCCAGAAAAAGATAAAGCATATTCCAACCTTGTTCACTGGTTTCCCTTCAGGTCCAGTCTGTCTGGTAATAAGAATTTGTCCTAACATCTTCGCTGCATATTATACCAACAACTATGCATGTTAGTACTAAACAATAAAATTATGCAGTCAGCAAAATGAATATTGCCAAGTATTCCTACAAACGACTGCAAATTGAAATTTGAAACAGCACTAACAAAAGATTGCAGGACATAGATCAATAGGTCCATCCCAAAAATTACAAACTCAAGACTTGCAAAGGACGAACATTGCACTACTGCAGGCACATGACCCTGAATTCTGTTATTGAGATGGATTGTGACATGCAGTCAATCTGTAACTGAGCATGTATGTGGGCAATGTCCCTACCCTTGTGTTCCATCATCCTTGCCCATTTAAAACAAAGAAAATAAAAACAAAAGACAAACATTCAAAAATAAAGAAAAGCATAGCCTGCAAAAAGAAGGGAAACGGAACTTATTCTGCCTATGATTCATGAATTTGGAGGACACTTTGATTTCTGATTCCTGATTTAACAACCATGTTGTTGATAAATTTTCATGCACTACTCCCTCATTAGAATATTGTCAAACTTCAATGCTGAAACAATAATGTAATAATCTCAAGTCAGTCATATAAAATGATTTGCAAAGAGTCTCTTTTTCTTCCTTTATCAACTCATCATTGTGCATATCTATATGTTGATCTGAATATGTATCCCACATTTTATGAACTGTTGAGACACTACGTGACATGAGACTTAGTGACTATGATATATGGTTTTGTTTGGTTATAGTATATACATATCTGTCCTTAATGATTTTTTATATTATTGCAAATGAATTATGATATGTAAACCGTTACCATACACACAGTGGATTATGCACACAACAGTCACGATGGTTTTGAGTAGGATTAATATAATTATGATATGTGGATTGTACCATCCACAAAATTGATACGATTATCTGAAATTGTGATATATCCTGTGTATTATTTAAATGTTGAATAATTGTGTTATTTCAAATGGAATGTGCTACCATGTCCACCACAAAAGAGGTGGCACCCCATGGACTGACATTTGACACATTCCTCATAATGTATTCCAGCAAATGAAGAAGGAGGCACACTTTTCAAAAGGGTCCCACCATAATGAAAAAACCATTTGAAAACAACCAAAAGAAGGGCACATAAATCATGGGTCCTATGATTCTTGTAATGTAAAGAGTTAATCAAAGGATGAGGGGTGCTTTTCTCCTAGGCCCCACCGAGCTTATGCAAATATTTGTAACTTAGCATTAGATGCAAAGGATAAGAGTGGTGCCCTCTTTTATGAGACCCACTATGTGGTTGTGATGAAATTTACTAAGCCAATATTAAGAGAAAAAGGGGTGGGGGCACCTTTCCCATTGACCCCACAAGGATGTATGCCCCAAACATTATAAATCCATAAAACAAAAAGATGAGGGTGCATCCCTCTTTCATTAACCAAATCAAATCATTGTAAAAATGGGGGGTCGTGTTGGCCTAGGTTCTAGAAGGAGCTGTGCACCCCTTCCTTTCTCTTCATTTGACCTAGCCGTTGAGCCATGAGGCTATTTAAGTCACATTTTATTCATGTAACAGGGTTGTTGTTGAAAGACTGAATACTACACGGTTGCCTTGATTTTTCTGAAAAAATATTCTGGTTTGCCTGATTGTGCGCTCAAGGGGCTTGGAACTGCTACCTATTGTCTTTTTCTTTCAAATATGGATATCCTTCATCAATTGTCAAATCACTGATTTGCTATGGTATTACCGTTTCTGTTAAACTTTGAAAACCCAGCAACAGATTTTATGTGCCTATAATTTTATTACCTGGATTTAATTTAACTCTCTAAATCTGAAAAATTATGCACAGAAAATACAGCTGAGTTCACACACAACTGCACAGCAGAAAATGAAACCAAGCACATAAACATTTAACACAGTTTTTACCCCGGAAACCCTAGTGTGGGGAAAACCAGAAAAGAGGAAATATTTACAGCAGCAAATTACAGAGAAATATTACAGCCAGAATTTGCCCTCTTCTTCTTGGTACGGCCCAGCCAAAACAGCATTGTACGGCCCAGCAAAATTCGGCCCTGTATGGCCTAGCACACTCGGCCTTGTACAGCCCAGAACTCGGCCCTGTACAGCCCAGAACTCGGCCCTGTACGGCCCAGCAAACTCGGCCTCCCTCTGCTGTTGTACGGCCCAGCAAACTCGGCCTCCTTCTGCTACTGATGTACGGCCTGGTACAGCCCTCTCTTGCTGCTGTGTACGGCCTGGAACTCGGCCTCATTCCCAGGATGAGGACGTTGGGCATTAGAGGATGACGTCATGCTAGGGTTTTGATGGATGATGATGAGGTTTGTTGCCACTTGGACGTCATTCATGATTTTGAGATGGATGTAGCACTCTTCCACCACCATTGCACCTCAGACGATGATACATGGCCTTGAAGAGACCCTCTTAGCCCGACAAGGGCATGACATCACCACAGGTGTGGCCCTTTTTGTATTTATTTTGCATATTTATCATTTGCAAAGGAAAATCTGAGGGGTCGGCCCCACTTCCGAGACATGACTTTTCATATTGGTGACTTTTGGAGCACTAGGTTTCCTTGTAAACAAGGCTAGCGCTCTCTCACTTTTGGATCATCACTTTCCCATTCACTTGAGTGGGGGCAGCTCTCAAAAGATTCGTTATTTCTCTCTCCTTGCTCTTTTTACTCATGCGCTACTCTTGGAGAAGGATTTTTGTGGATGGTTTGCTCTCTTGGATGGTTAATTTCTGCAACTAGGGTTTGAATGGTCTAGCCACTTGGAAGAACTAAGTAATTTGCTGCAATTTATTGTCTTTTGCTAATGTTTAAGGTGTTAATTGCTATCTTGTTGCAAGTTTCTTTGTCTTGTTGAAACCCTGGGAAGGAGACATAAGTGTTTCTCTCCTTCATAAAGTCTTTATTGTCCAAGTTTGTTAAAGCATTCTTTGCTAGGGTTAAAAGCCTAAGGCCCAAAAGTGCTTGCACTTTAGGATTTTAACCCTAGTCTTTGATCCTTGACCTAAGTGGAATAAGAAGAAAGAAATCGACACCTAGGGCCCAAGAGTATTTGCACCCTACGAACCATTTTCTTCAAGGTCTAGAACCTAAGGCCCCAAAGAGATTGCACCTTGGGGTTTAGACCTAATCTCTATTATTTCATCTAGTTCAACCTTCAAGGTTGTGCATGATTGACTCCATGAGCCCTAGAGGACAACGACACTAGACTAGAGTTGTTCTAGTGGTAAAAGTAGTATTGAAAATTGACAATCTCTCTCTCAAACATTTTACTAACTTTCCTAACACTAATTCTAGCAAACAATTATTATTTATTGTTGTTGTTACAAAAGTTTGCTACAGCCACTGAAAATTGTTTTAATTTGCTGCATACACACTTTGAAAAGTGGCTTAAATCACTCAGAAATTTCATCTAGCAATTGGGTAATATTGTACATGTTGAACGCTTAATTTTCATGATAATTTGCTACATTTCTGAGTGCTATTTCTTGCTGCTGTTGCAGAACATTATTTGTTGTTCTACACTTGTTTTACTGCTGTAATTTGCAACAGCCACGGCATTTATTGATCAGCTAGTGTCTAAGGGGTCATTATTGAGCTATATAACTTGGTGATTGTCCATATTATGCTGCAAATCGTTTATTATCTCATACAGGTGAAGCAATTACCTTGTTACCTTTCATTTTCTCTCCTAGACCTATACCTAACCACTAGGTTGTAGTCTCGGCTAATCTTGCTATTTGATCCCTTGTGGTGGACCTCCTTCCATCACTAACACAACGAAAGTCTCTACTTAGGTGACAGTGGTAGATTCTTCCAATTGTTACACAAGATTGGGATCTTGTAGAGGGCTTTGCACAAGTACAAATCCTTTGATAACACGGCTGATTTGAATTATGGAGCCACCATCCACATGATAGCCACTAACATCATTTGAAATAAGAAAAAGGGGATGTCGTATCACTTAATGTGAAGATGAAGTGATACGCATTGGGTCCACCAAGACACCATGTTGATTTGTCCTCATTATACCCGCAAATTAAGAAATGAAGTGGTTCGATGTTAATGGATATGTGCCCAAATTTAAGCCGTCGTCTAAATCATTCAACCATCATCTAGTTCGTGCATATTACTAAGATAAGCTAAGCATCATACGTTTTGTTGGTCGTGGAGCTCCCATGGACGTGAGGAGGTTGCCATGTTGGTCTATCTGAATTAATTGTTGAGCCGTTTTGAATTTCTATACAGACGTCGCTTGATCTAGAGCCATCGTGAAGCACCTCGACTTGATTGAGGTGTTATGCTTTGCTTGACCACAAACTTGTGCATGTGAAATTCTATTGGCTATCGTCCCACTAGGAAGTGTCGAAGTATCATGGGCGCACATGTTGAGGAGAGGAGATGATCGTATCATGAAGGACCAACATGTTGGGGGCCACACCTTTACTTGCCTCAAACCATGGAGTTATTTTTTAATACCACGGGTTACATTGATCACACCTAGTGGATTGTTGCATGACTTTGAGATGGATCAATGAGATGGTTACATACTTTGTCTATTTTTGGGAAATTGGTTGAGAAGATAGCTAACTCATTTTGGAAAGTTGTTGTAACTAACTCCATGTTTATTCATTTGTTGACATGGTTGTTGGAGTTAGTTAGGATAGATCTTCATTGAAATTGTTTCCTAGATTATTCTATTGTAACCTCCTAGAGGAGATTGTGGATCTCAACAAACTCTTGTCTATCTTTAGCAAGAAGTTCATTCAGGAAGTTAGAAAAGATTATTTTATCCATTATTACTAGGAGGACTAATAAGATAAGATAATTTTATTAATGTCCAACGAATGACCACAAAAGTAGGCCAATGGGACTGAAGAATACAACAAATGTGAGAGTGCAAAAGCAACTCCTAGATAATGTTGAGAATATCATAAAGAAAGAAACCCTCGATCTAATGACAACCAAGGAAAAAGTGTATATAGCAGTATCATATGTGCAGTGATACAAGGTGGGACTTGGACAACACAATACTATCTGAGAGAGAAAAACCTGAAGGTGAAGACAGTGACATCAATGTCTCCTGGATATGATGACCGATGGTGAGGGGGTGACGAGGGTCGCGTTGGCTCACTGTCAGAGTCCTCGAGTACCATAGGGGGATCTAGGTGTATGATCCTTGGGGGGATGTAGGAGCGAGAAAGTTCATTTGTCCTACCATCCAAGGTCGAGGAAAGAAGCTCGAAATGGATCTCTAACCGCTCTGTTGGGGCTGGGGGGCAGTCCGATGGGCGAAAGGTGCCCTAGAGCCGCACCCTTTGCCGCGATGAGGCTGCATGGGCGGGTGTATGGTCCTACACCTTCGAACCGGTCTCAAACATATCGGTCGATCTCCAGGGGAAGGAGAATGGTCCTAAGGTCTCACCACTCTATGGTCTGAAGTACTCTAAAACTCGGACTGTTGTTTGTTTCTCTGATCTAGTGGGAGGGCATGGAAGTATGAAGTGATCCTCCTAGTTTGTCCCAGGTGTATATTGTATGAGGGAGATTGAGCTCAAATCTATATAAGGATTTGCTCACTACATTTGCAAGATGGATTTGATTAGTTGGAGAATAAAAGAAAGGCCAATATCTCAAACTTGTTATTTGTCTATCTTGATAATTGTTTTAGGGTTTCATTGTAAAGGGGTGTAGATTTTCTGAGGTCCTATGAGGCTGCTAACTAAGGTCTATCTTTGACCTTAGTTTGGCTCTAAGTTTCAACTCTGTGGTTGTCCCTTGATGCTGTTTTAGGACAGCAAACAGTCACCAAATTTCAGCTCAATATTTTGATGGTTAAGTGTCCTTTTGAGGTGCCCTTGCAAGTGTTTTCTTAACTCAATGTTAGCACATGCAATATACATCAAAACACATAACACTGCCTCTAGATATTTTAACTTTAAAATGTTGATCTACACTTCTAAGCATGCATGAAATTGACACATATGTTTTTGGTCAACATGACCCTAGAAAAACTCCCCATGGGGAAAACCAGTTTGGAGCAGATATATATAGAAGGCCTCAAAGCAAAAAGTACAACACAGGAAACATATACAAGTGAACCTACTACAATAGCAACCACTCTCGGATGCCTTGGAGTTCCTTGAAGACCTCCCCACAAGCCTTGTGAAGTAAGGCGCCCCTTGCCCTGGTGAGCCTTTCTTCTCTTTGCTTGCTTTGTATTTATCCTGATCCTTTGCTTTGCCTTTGCTCTTGCTTTCCCTTTGAACTTGCCTTGCCTTTGTCTTTTCCTTTGTAGTAGCCTCCTGCTCTCAAGAAAGCCTCCTCCAAGATGATGGTGCGCCCCTCTCCTCATGCAAAAACCCAAATAGAGCGCACTCCTTCACCCTTGCGCCCTCTAAACTCTAAAGTGCGCCTCTCCAAGGTGAATGGCTCTCTCCACAAGGTTAGGGCCTCTCCCACACTAGAATGTGCCCTCTAATCTCAAGAATGCACCTCTCCTCTAGCATCTGCGCCCCTCCTCCTAAACTCGTACGCCCTCACTCACAATGACTCCCTCTATAGCACTAGAGGGAGCCACAACAAAGGGAGTGAGCCTCCAAGCAATGGGTAGAGCCTTCTCTACTAGATGTGCGCCCCTCTCCACTAGTAAATGTGCCCTCCACCACAAATTTGTGCCCTACTCTAGGATAGTATCCAAGCCTCCATGGAAGACTTCTCCAAGCTCTCTCAACTCAAACAAGGCTTCCTCCTCAAACCCTCATGCAAGTGCGCCCTCCTCTCCTCAAGATTTGCACCCAAGCTTTCCTTCTCATCTCCTCTTCTCACAAGTGAAGAATGAGTCTCATAAATGCACTATACCCTCCTTTAGCCTCCTTTGGCCAAACCCTAAAAGATCAATGCCCTAGATCCAACCTAGCTAAGTCTAATCAATGGGCGAGATTCAATCCCTAAATCTCACTTAAGAAACCCACTTTCCTTAGTTTGCTTTATGTATATTAATTCACCCACTTTGTGAATTAATTGTCACTTTAATGACTTAAGTGACATATTTCACTTTTGACTTAAATCTCCTAAGTCAAAGTGAAATTAGAATCATAAAGTACAAGGGTAATAGTCTCCCCCTTTGTGTTTAGAGACTCATAAACACATGGGGACCACTTTCCAAGGTACCCAAATCTCAACAAGGGATAGCAAGAATGTTTGTATGTAATAGGAAAAAGTGGATGAAAGGGCTAACAAGGAGCCACAAGAAACGCCAAGTGTGACCCCATAGCCCAAGCAAGGTAGGCATTGGTCTTTGTTTACTTATCACCCCAAGCCCATCATAATTTTCATTATATCAGCAATCTTGTTGCTAGGGTTTCTTTACTCCCACTCCTACTACACGAAGTGATTCTAGTTAACCCATAGGGAAACCCTCCACGACTAGGAAAACTTTCCTAAGTCTAAAGTACAGGGGAGAGTTGGTGAGGTGATAGTACTCGCAACCATCTTTGGGACTTTGAGCTAAGGTGTTGGTTTGTGTGGTAACACAACCTAAATTGGTTATGCAGATTTAACCACCTTAACCCTAACCTCAACATTATAAATTGGTCACATGTCACTAATAAAGTGATCATATTACACAAATATTTTATATTTTCATGTTATACTTGTTATCCCGTGACTTATAGGGGTGACTAGAGGATCGATGCACTTATCATTTTGATTACAAGCAACAGTTCTACAAATGAGATCTATGGACTATCCATCGATATTTTCCATAGACGTTTCTAGCATTTGCTCAGCTAACTCCCATGATGTCAGGTGTTTGATGGAAATTGTGCCAAACAGTGTTGTACCTTATGTTCTCCCTCTCGCACGTGATGGTGTTGCTTTCTGGATGTGGGTCATAACCCATGGTCATCATTGGTGTATTCTATAATAGCTCATAACACTCTCAATTGTGTCTCTTACTAGGTTGTTACATGGTGTGTTCATAATTTACCTCTAGATAAGTGTGCCACCATCAAGTTTTACTACTAACGACCTAGGAAGGTGTTTCACGCCACGTTTCCTAGCCATTTTTCACACCCATCATTTCATCACCATTTTCATCATTTCCGCTTTCATGATTGACTTATCATATGTCATGTAGCAAGGTCTAAAATGCAAAGAAAAATTCCCAAGTATGAAAATGTCTAAAAATAAAAGAGAGCTAAAAGTGCTCAAGGTAGAAGCAGCTAAAGTCGTATTTGAGTCGTGCCAACTTGCTAAAAATACTTACTCCCTAAGTTCCATTTTCAAATAAACTTTAAAAAAAAAAAAGGAAAGAAGGGTTTGTTGACCACGTATTCAACTAGGGGGTCAACTCCATGTACCATGAAGATATGCATCATCAGATGCTACCAAGTCAGAGACTATTTGGTTCTACAGGGCAATTTTTGCCTCCAACACATATTTTTGTAATTGGAATTTTCGCTCCCCTGCGTGGGATAATAATGTAATAGGTTTGCATGGATCATAGTTAGGTCAGTTACCGTTGGATTTCTTCATTAGGAGAGTTCCTTTCACTGAATGTTTTTTTTCCTCAGGTTATTAATTTGGCTTAACCAGCCTTATTAATTTCCCTTGAGTTTTTCACTCCCACAAATATGTCCTCCAAAGTGGTGAAAGGCATTCTAATGAACTCATCCTCTGGTAGCTAGTGTTTAGGAATGATGTAAATGACCATGTAAGACATCTCAGAAAGTTTCGCAGAATTTCGTTGAGTCTAGATAAGTTTTTTTTAATTAATTAAAATTGCCTAAGGTTTGGCAATTTAATTAATTAATTTTTAATTAATTTTTGATAAATATTGTAAAAACTAGGTCCTTGGGCTTTTGCTAGGGGTATTTGTGCTCAAAAGAAATGGAATGAGACCCCCTACACCCTTGGACCAAGTTTCAGCTCAGTCAGACAACTTTTGCTAGGTGTTTGTCCACAAGGAATCTTGGTCAGTCAAAGCGGCAATTTTAATTGATAAGTCATGACACAAAAAAAAATGTCATTTTTGTAATTTTTGAGCAAATGGATGAAAGTAAGGGTGAAAAATGATGAGAAAGACATTTCCTAACCTACCCAACCCATCTCCTAACCTTTTTACACCCCCTAGACTCACCTCTCACTCAAACCCTCACGCCCCTAGGGGGATTTGCGCCCCCTCTCCATGCAAAAACGTGGTAACTTGATTTTAATCAATTCGTGGGCCCCTCTCTCCACCTATGCGCCCTTCCTAACCTCCCACGTCAGCTTTGGAGTGTGTCCTACCCACTCCACCTCACTCCACCTCACCAATCCATGTTTAAAACTCTAAAGTTGCGCCCTCCCTCCTTGAGATCTCTTCCTTAGCTTGGGTTTTGACACTTGGCAATGATCCAAGAGGGGTTACTTTGCCTCTCAAGGTATAAATAGAACCCCTACCTCACTCGTTTCTTCATCATCTCTTGAGTATTGTTATGCTACCATTTTCTTGCCATCCTCTCTCTCTTATTGTTCATCTTTTTTCCATTCCATTTTGCTCTTGGAGAGCTTGGAGCAATTAGTTGCTACAACCTCTCCCTTTTTCAATAAGAAAAGGCTTTGGAGGAATCTTGGAGTACAAGATTGTGTCTTGGTGTTCCAGGCATATGAGGTGATTTGTTCCCTTGGATATTTTTGTGGAATATTGAGTAGTTTGCTTGGGTAAATTAGTTTGCTTAGCTAGGTTAGACAATAGTGTAGTTGTTGGCCTAAATGTGTTGTATTTGCTAATGATATAAACTTTGTTGTGTTGTTGGTTTATGCAATCCATTATCTACTCTTGTCTCACATTTTGTTCAAAGTTTGCAGGTTGTTTCAAAAGTTTTGTTGGGATAGATTTGAGCAAGAATCTACCCTCATAGCTCACTAAAACTTCATAGCTTTTCCATCTCATATTTCTGTTATTGTTTCATTCAGATTTTGGTTGCTAACTCTCTTAGATAGATCATTTAAATACATAAAGTTCCTGATATTTGTATGCAGAAAATTTATGTTGCTAACATTTCTGGGTGTGTTGCAGCATTTCCAGCAAGCAATAGGTTGCTGGTTTTTGTAGGTTCTCACCAGGTTAAGGGTACATGCTGCCCATTTTCTGTCACAACACACTCCAAAGACCCCCCTTGTGATATGGTAACAAAACCCCTTCTTTCCTCCATCTTTCTAAGCATTGTAAGCAAGCCCAAAGGGGGTCCCCAAGTGGTTTTCCTTCTTGTTTTAAATTTTTGTTTTCATTTTCTGTTTTTGTAAAGTATTAGTGCCTACATCTTGGGTGAGAGTTTGGCAAAGCCACCCCCCAAAATCGTAAGGCTAGGCTGTGTATTTAAATTTCTGCAATTTTTTCATTCTTTGCCCCACTTGTCATTAGGACAAGGTTGTGTGGCTAGGATTGTTTTAGTTTTAGTTTAGTTATTTCATTTCCAAACCCCTTTGGCACAAAATAGGAAGGCGTGCTTCCACCTTGTGCCATTGTGAGTGGTTTGTAGCTCTTGTTCTTTATTTTCAAGTTTTTTACCTACACCTTGGATGAGAAGTTGGCAAAGCCAACCCCCAATATAGTAGGGCTAACTTAGTTGTGTATGCCTAATATGCTTATGTTCATGGTTAAAATTATCTAGTATTAGATCTCACACATAATTAAAAGCTAGTTTAAGCCCATGGAGGCATAGGATTGAATCTTGTGCTTTGATATTTCTTTACTTGCAAGCTATTGATTCTTAAAGCATCTATATTTCAAATTTGCAAACAAATATGGGCATGTAAATGGTGTAAAGCAATCTCTTTTCATTTTGGCATTCCTTTCAAGTTCTTTGTATGCTCTACATGCTATAATCTAATGATCTAGAACTTCATTTATCACTGTTTTAATATTTCGGTTTTGGCCATTTTTGGCACTTTTTGGGCAAGTAAAACTCACCTAAACACACCTAATCACCTAAAAACACTTAGTCCATAGGCCTAACAATAAACTAGACTTGATAGGACACCTCTACTGACCCAACTTTGCCATTTAAATGAGGGCTAGAGGAAGCAACAGAATGTGATACGTCGGGGACGGTCTCGTGGTGCTCAGCGTCCTTTCTGGGGGTATTGTTTTCCCTTGGGCTGGCCTGTGGAGCTAGGGTAGGCCTTGTGCCATACTTCTTGAGCACCCAGCAGTTACTTGGTACAAGCGGGGGGAGTATTGGGTTGACACTTAGCTAGGATTGAAACCTCACTTAATAAATCTTTAATCAATCCTTAATCCACAACTTTGGGAAATCTATTTAATTTATCCTTGGTGATCTACATTTACACTTGCAAGCACTCTTTCACATTTACATTTACATGCAAGCTATCTTTTTGTGTTGAGGATGAATCACTAAGTAGTCATTAGTTGATCTTGTGGACATTTTCCTTCAAGCATTTCATTTTCAGTAATTTGGTATTTATCTCTTAGGTGTGATCCCTCAAGAAGTTGCGCATCTTTGGAGGCACTATCTTGTTGGGTCTTGAATGATTTTTGTGTGCCATTGAAAGCAGTCCAATAGAGTAGTGCTTCCCTTTGAGGAGACACTCTATTGTGAGCATGCTTGGCTTGTTGTGTTGATGAATGCGTCCATTTGAAGATCTTTAAGTTCCTGCACATACAAGTTATTGTTAGTTGGTGCCTTGTATCTTTGTATTTATGTATCTTGTATCCATTGTATCTTTGTTAGTATAACTTTGTTGTAATCCTTAGATATTCTTTATTGTACCGTTGTATCTAGTTGTATCTAACCTTGTTGTAATCTTTGTAATCTTGTAACTTGTAATCAACACCCCTTAAACTTAGTTGACCCCTTGTCCAATCTTAGGCACTAGTCTTAGTTGTCCTAGGAAAAGGTTTGATTGTCATCTTATATTGTTGCACCTTGCATTGTTGCTTTTGCATCATAGGCTAGATTTTCCCCCCAACCTTTAAACTAATTAAAACCAATTCCTAGAACTTAACTCTAAATCTCATCTAGAAACTAGGGTCTACCCCCCTTGGCTTCCCTAGGAGTAAGCCTAGACGGAAGAGGTTCAAGTCAAAGTGACAACGTGGGCTTTGAACCTAGGCATTGTGTTAGAAAGTGTTCGTTTTACCATAGACAATACCACTATTGTCACCCAACCATAGGCCGAAGCCACCCTCCGAGCACCTTAACCTTGGCAGAGAATCATTCTGAAAGTAAACCCTAGGCTAGATAGCTAAACAAAGGGTAGTGCACCCTTCTCCAAGGATAGTGCATCAAACAGGAGTTGATCAGATAGTCCAAACCATAACCAAGAGATAGTCCAAGCCAAAACCGAAATCTGCTAGCTGCAGCAACTGCAACGGCAGCTCTCGTCCAGACTTGCACACAAGTTGGCCAACTGCAGTGCGCACAAGTGTTGCTTCTGCAGTTTTGAGAATACCTGTCAGAATGAAGACTGGTCTCCTGTATTTATACTAAATCTAGCAGACTGCCTGGGCCGTCTTCTTATTCTGGGTACTAATTCTTTAGTATATATTATTTCCTTTAGCCGACTTCCTCTCTTGGAGACTAATAACCTAATACAAGTCATTCCCTTGAGCCGACTTGTCTTATAGGGTTATTAACCAATCAATTAGGGTTTCTTCTTGCTTCCCAGAATATTCTATTCTCGTCAGGTTTACACGTGGAGGTAAATACCTCCCGCAGCTACCATAATATCAACACTCCCTCCTAGCTAGGGAGGTATTTGAAGGTAATGGTCATGAGCACAAACATACCATTTACCCAGTAGCATCAACATAGTCATATAGACTATCTCGTGACTAGATCATGAGCACCATCATCACTATCAGTGTCATCAGTTGCATCATCTCTCGAAACCATACTCCGTCTGAGTAATTAGACATGATGTTGGATAAGTCACTCACTCCACAGAGTGACACAAGAACCATTCTTCTAATCCGGACATATGTCCTAGAAGAATAAATGTCCTGGACCATTTTCTATCTGGGAAATCTCTGTCCATTGATCATCGTCTAGCTGAAAATCACTTCCAACACTGTTGATAGTCTTCAAGGCAATCGGAACAATATCATTCAATAGAACACAACTGTGTCTATCCAAAGTAGTACACAACTACAATCCAGTGGTACACTACCACACCAAGTAGCACACAGATACTTGATCCGTGACGTATAGTCACAATCAGTGGAACACATCACCACAGTAGCACACATCTATTGTCTAGAGACATACAGTCTCCATAACAATCATCTGATATCAACCTCCATAGAAAACATTGTTATGATATAAACTGAATCATCTGGGCCATTCTTCCACTCACATCTGTGAGATCTTGGAAGAGCATCTGCCCTCAGAAGGTAAAACATCAATGATGAGCTATATGGACTATTCTTCTCAAGCAAGGAAGAATAACTATCCCGATTTGTAAGCCTGGACCATTCCCCACCCTGGGCCATTCCTCTGGCACTAAACAAAGTGCAACCAGGAGAGAATGAATCTGCCCGAAGGAATGCCTGTCCCTAATTGCTGAACTTGGACCATTCACCTATCTGGACCATTCCTCCGGCACTAAACAAAGTGCAAACTGGAGAGAATAAATCTGACCTAGGGAATGACTGTCCGGACCATTTCCAAAGGAAATGACTGTCCTGCACCAACCTCCAAAACGAACCATTCTTCGAAACTGCTCACAACTGTGAGCTTCGAAAGAATGACTGTCCAGCGAGGCGGACCAGTCTTCTTGAGTAACCCTCAAGAAGAGAGACTGTCCTAGACCATACCCCATGTTAAGCACAATGGGAAATCGTTGTTTATGGTACATCAACAATCCATCGAACCATTTTCTTTACGAAAATGACCGTTCGATCTGGAACATTTTCGAAACTGGAAAATGCCTGTCCATCAAAAATCTCAAACCACTTTCCGAACTGGAAAGGAACAGCTCATCCTGGACCATTTTTCGATATGAAAAATGACTGTCCATTAATCAATAACACATCAGTGCTCCCTCTCAACCTAGGAGTCATCTCTTCCCTTTTCAATAAGGAAGTCGTCTCCACGAGCTCTAGCTGTTTCTTGAGTACGCAAACTCTTTGACTTTGGACAAAGGCTTTACCAAAGTATCTGCTTATCTGCTCATCTGTGGAGATACATATTGGAGAACCACTTATCTTTTCTGGACTTCATCACGGGGAATGTAATGCTTGACCTCAAAAGTACTTCGGTCTTTCTGGAACACTATTTTTCTCTGAAGGCTTCATATAGCTATGATCAATATAGTATATCATTATTGGATTCATCTTTGTTTCCTGCTAGCTCATAACATCGTGGCAAGGGTCAAACTAGAACATATCCAAGTGGTACTTCTTCTGCCATCATGAGGGTTTGTCATGGATTAGCAATCCATCATCCTGAGCTTCTGAGTAACCATTCTAATACAGTGTCTTTGTTATAAAAGGTTTTTCACCATGTTTCTGTTGTGCATTGGAGGCTCTCTACCAAGTTGTCTTCTTCCATCTGCATACAAGAGTCTCCTTCTAGTATACCTCAAAACCTTGAGGTTGCTATACACTTCTTTGTTTGATTACTCTGTTGAGCAGAACAATCCTTACATTTGTCTAATGTTAACTCCAACCCATGGATATTGCGGACGATATAATGGCTCATGCAGAGGTATGTCTGGTTTACTGGAACGAACAATCATCATAGTCTTATTCCCCCCATCTGGGAGAACCTCTAGTTCTAGATCTCGCAATGCTTTCATTCATAAGTTTTCCATACACTGTTCTACGTCACAACTTTCAGTTCCTCTGCTTGATTGCTTTTAGTGAGTTTATGTCAGGCTGGTAGTCTTGTGATTCTTGACTGGTTGTTCTGTCTTTTCTTTCTCTCTTGGAATCTTCATGTTCTTCCTCATGTTTCTCTTTAGCTCTTGAGTTCATTGAGTTTTCTATAGATTTCATGCCTTTAAGATTCCACCTTCTTCCTTTCATCATAGGATCATGGATGTGAATGGACAACTAGGGATACTTTGAGGCTTCTTTTCGAAGAAAACTTCTTCTAAAGTCAAACTAAACACGTACTGCTTTTCATGGCTGCTACCATGGATAAATAATTCATCATCTTCAATGGATCATAGGATTAGCTCCATCCTAATCCTTGCTTCATATATGAGTGCATGTTTTTCTTTTGTGAGTATATAATCAGCTCCCTCCATCTAACATAATTCACGCTTTCGTCTGCATCCTTATTGCCTTCTGCAAGGTATCATAAGTCTTTCTCCAATTTCCTCTTGATTGTTGACTTCTTTTTGTCTTTACTTCTTCTAGGTTTCTTCAAGATTGATTCTGATCTCAGCTTATCTCGCAGTTGTTACTTATGTAATAACTTCCACATGAATTGTTTGATATACTTTATCCTTTCATGTGTATTGTCTGACTTGTAGTCATAATGATAGCAATCCTTATCTTGTTGTTCTTCCATAGGTATAGTTTTTCTTTGAACATGTTATCTTCTAAGAAATGGATATGCAAGATATGTATAGAAGATATGGTATATACAAGAACTATGAAGAGTATTGTTACCTTATCTTAGAAGAAGAAGTTTGTTTTGTCCTGCTTGGATTTCTTTGAGGGTTCCCTTTCTTCGGCAACTGATGCTTCGTGTGTTTCCTTCCTTTTCTTTAACTCAAGACAATGATTCTTGTAGTGACCATACTTTCGACAATTGAAGCATTGTATTCTTGACATATCTTTCTCTTGATTTGGTTTCTTTCTAGAGCCAAACTTCTTTTTATTCCTGAAATGCTTGAACTTTATTGTGAAGGCTTGATCATCGTATTTCTTTTGAGGTTTCTCTTTTGCACTGATGCTTGATTCTTCCTGTGCACAACAAGTCCAAAGTTCTTCAAATGTAGGATACTCCTTCCTTGTGTTCATGCTTGCAGCAAATGCATCCCATGTCTTGGGAAGACCATTGAGCACTATATTTACCAGTTCCTTCTCTGAGATGATCTCTTCAATAACTTGTAGTTGATCTCTTAATTGAGAGATCCTCACAAAGTATGATGCTATGTTGTCATCATCATTCATCTTCATGCCACAGAGCTCATTCTTCAGACTCATTACTTGTTCAATGTTTCTGACTGAGAAGAGGTTTGTTAGGGCATCGTACATCTTCTTCGATGAGTCAAGATGGGAGATTATAGATTCCTTACATCATACATCGTAGGGTATCAAGTGGTCTTTTATAGATTCCACTATGATACTCATGGCATTGATGTCACTATCTTTAAACTTCTCCATAACTGCAACATTCTATGGTTCCTTCTCTTTTCCTTCTTCAAACTCTGGTTCCACGATCTTTCCTTCACAATATCCAACACTTTATTCTTGGCAAGGATGAGGTCAATCCTTGTCTTCCATGCTCTGAAATTAGAAGCCCCATCTAACTTGTTTTCTGACTTCATTGAGTAGGCCATGGTTGCCTTGACTTGGTCAACCCTAGATTTGATCAAAAACTCAAACTTGACGTCTTGGCTTGCTGAGAGTACCAGGAGGTGCGTTACGCTAGGGCGCACTAGTCTATCCGAAAATTAGGTCAATCCCTTCACTTAAGGCACCTCAACGATATGGTTAGGGTTTTTGCAACTGCGCCTGCTAGTAACCCTAGCAACAATGATTTAGTAATTGCTCCTACTAAAAACCCTAGCAACAGTTCTTCAACRAGCTTAGTATCCTTATGGCTATGCTCCCTTCCAATGGTTAGACTGAATGAAGGAGGTGTGGGCCCATAACCTGTTAGAATGTGCTCGTTTTACCATAGACAATATCACTATCGTCACCCAACCATAGGCCGAACCCACCCTCTGAGCACCTTAACCTTGACAAAGAATCATTCTGGAAGTAAACCCTAGGCTAGATAGCCAAACAAAGGGTAGCGCATGCTTCTCCAAGGATAGCGCATCAAACAAGAGCTGATCAGATAGTCCAAACCATAACCAAGAGATAGTCCAAGCCAAAACTGAAATCTGCTAGCTGCAGCAGCTGCAACGGCAGCTCTCCTCCAAACTTGCACACAAACTGGCCAACTTCAGTGCGCACAAGTGTTGCTTCTGCAGTTCTGAGAATACCTGCCAAAATGAAGATTGGCCTCCTATATTTATACTAAATCTGGCAGACTGCCTGGGCTGACTTCTTATTCTGGGTACTAATTCTTTAGTATATATTATTTCCTTTAGCCGACTTCCTCTCTTGGAGACTAATAACCTAATACAAGTCATTCCCTTGAGCCGACTTGTCTTCTAGGGTTATTAACCAATCAATTAGGGTTTCTTCTTGCTTCCCGGAATATTCTATCCTCGTCAGGTTTACACGTGGAGGTAAATACCTCCAGCAACTACCATAATATCAACACATTGTGCCTCCAAGGACACACTAAGTGAGTAGGACTTATCTCATGTTTGCAAGTGTGTATTAGGATGGCAACGGGGTCTAAGCAAATTTTAAAAAAAGAGGAATACTTTAAAAAAGGCTCAAGAAATGGTAACTCAATGGTAAGTGCTCCCTCTAAAGGCACACATGTGTAGACTAGTAATCCCTAGCTCTTAAGAGCTAAGGGAAAGACCTCTTACTCACTCATTCTATATGACCATGAGGGTCAACTCATGAAAACAATTTTCCCTAGTACCACATTCATCACAGCACTTACACTTAACTTAGAGTCCTAGGAAATGCATCTTGTCTTAGGGGTTGTCACATGTAATTAAGGTCAATGATGTCCACACCATGGTCAAGTTGGGAAGGGAATAAAAACTAAAAGAGTCATTAATCTATTAGAAGATGTCACTTGATGGTCACCACCTATTGACACATATTTGGAGACATTTATCATCACTTTTGAGGAGCCTATGCCTTTGACATTGTAGCATCTTCATTAGGCGTTGGAGCATGTTAAGGAGAGATGTCCACCTATGTTGGATCGTATGTACCACTTGGACGATATGTGTGCTAGTCGTTTCATCTTTCGGTGTTAAAATTAATTCAACTGCAAGAGCCATTCTCCGAGAGGATGGAAAAGACCCTAGTTGTGATCTAGGGCCCCCAGTACACTCTTGGGGTTCTTGGTTTGGGACCAAGCAGTTAGAGCCATGGCAAAAGACCCTAGTTGGGCCTCCAGTGTATTGTTGGGGTTCTTGGTCAACGACCTAGCAGTTTGATGGTAGAAGTCCCTAGATGTGCTCTAGGGCCCCTGGATGTGTTCCAGGAAATCCTTGCTCAGCGCTTGGATTTATCCTTGATTGTGTACCTTGGTGGTTAAGACCCTAGTTGTGATCTAGGGCCCCCATATATGTTCTGGGGTATCATGGTCTGGGACCAGGCAGTTTCTTGGTTAAAGTACCAAACCGAGATGATGTGTGACCTTCTTCTCTCCCGGGATGGTCCATGTGACCTAGGACCAGTTAAGAAGAGGGGCATGATCACATCATTGACCCTTCTCGTATGTTGCAACTTGGGATGATAAAAGCTCATAAGTTATATCATGAGACTCATGTGGACAAATCTGCCATTAAGGAAGGACTTAACCTTTGACTTTGTCTTATTGTTTATTAATGAAACCCCCTTGCTTGAGTTATGAACCCCCTATTTGTTGATGGTGTGTTGGTTCGATTCTTTACTTCTTCCTAAAGAAAAGCTGGCCACTTTTATCTTGAAACCCCTCTCATTGATTTGTCTTATTTCCTTGTTGACTTTTCATTTGCCATTTAAATATTTTTAAATTATAAAATATTATTTATTTATTTGTTAGGTATTAAACCTAACCCTAAAGTTATGGCAAATAGGCTAACATGTTATCCCTAACCCTACCTACCTAAAACTATATAAGGAGTGGTCTATACCTCATTTGACACACTCACTCTCTCTTAGCCGAGTTGAAGACTTAGGTTTTTGCTGCGGCTCTTCTGGATAAGGTCACTAGGTGGTTGCGGCTCTTCTGGACAGGTCTACTTGGGTCCTCTCAGCTCTTTCTTTGTGTGTTCCTAGTCTGCTCTAGTTGTTGTGGGTTTATCCCCTTCAGCCTTGCTTGTTTAAGCCTGTCGTTGACCCTAAAAGTCTTTCCCAGCCAGTCGTAGAGGGTTTTTCTAGTTGTTGATTGGTGCTTTGGATCTTCTTGTTGGTGTCACCTTATTGTCTAGATGATGTCACCTAGACCATTTGTTGGTGCCGCCCTTTGTGTGTTGTCTCACCTTGTATGCTAGCAGCCTAGTACTATTATGAACTAGAGTATTGGGGTTGTTCTGGAATTGCTGATATTTGAAGCAGATTTTTGTGGGCTGAAAGTGATAAGGTTGTTCATGGTTTCTTTTCCAGCCCTAGGTTAAGCAGTGTTGTTTTGCTTTCAGCCCTATTACTTGACAATGGCATGATCCTTAGATTCTCAGCCTGCTGATTTGTTTTCTGATTTACTATCCTAAAAGTTCTTCTTGGCACTGTCCACAATGATCTTGATGGGATCTACCATGAGGGTTTGATCCATGATCCATTAAGCTTTTTCTGAGCATACATTAAGGAAGGTAACAGCAACAAATCAGGTATTTTGTTCCTTGTTTTTTAGCTAAGGTAACATTCAGGTCTATGTTATGCTACTTACTGATTTATGTCATTAGATTATGCATCAGAAATTTTAATGTGTTGCTGATCCAGAATTACAGTAGCAAATGTTTGAAAATTAATAAAAAAAATTATGTTTCTAGCTAGTCTACTTTTTGCCCTTAAATTCTAACATGGTATCATAGCTCAGGGCATGAAAGGAGCTCATTTGTGTCAGACTTTTGAGCCTGCGTAGATCCTCTATTTAGGGTGTGTTTTTCAGATCAACAAAAAGGTTGTTTTGCATCAGATCTCTCCTGTAAACAGTCTTCAATATGGCTTCTTCTTCAATCAAAGCAAAAGATAGGCTTGAAAGGGCTTCAAACTTCAATGCCTGGAAGGCTAGGGTCTTTAATATCCTGGAAGAAAGTAACTTGGATGAGCTGGTTACCAGGGTGATGGAAGAACCTACTTCAAACGCATGAAGAGGAACCTATAAGAAGAGGCAGACCAAAGCCAAGAGGGTAATGTTTGACTCAATTAAAGATAGTATGATGCCTCTTATTGCTCACCTAAGGACAGCAAAGGAATGCTTTGATGCCCTAGCCAACTTATATGAAAAGAAGGCCCAACTCAAAAGAGGACCTTGAAGAAACAACTACGTACATTAAAGATGTGAAATGATGAAACCATCTCTGCTTTCTTTTCCAAAATTGCCCAAACAAGAGATCATCTTGCAGCAATTAGAGTTGCAGTAGATGATGATGACCTTGTACAAACAGTAAGCACTCTCATCCTCACTCTCATTTATCTAAAGTAAGATGCTTTAACTGTAACAAGCTAGGTCATTATGCAAAAGACTACAGTAACCCTCCTTCACAGCAGAAACGAAAAGGCAGGTTCCATGCTTCAGTTGCAACTGAGGAAGAAGAGCATCAAAGAAAGAGAACCAGTGTTGTTTCCAAAGAACAAGAACAGCACAAAGAAAGTTATCTTGTTTCAACTCTCTCCAGTGTTGTCACCAAATCAGAAGAAATTTGATTAGTGGACGACGAGGCCTCCAAGCATATGACTGGCTTCAAAGAGAACCTTCTGAACTACTGAGATAAGAAGTTCAATGCAAAGGTAGAATTGGGTGATGATGGCACTTATGCCATCAAAGGAGTTGGAACATCTTTTCAGCTTCATTCAAGTATTGTATTTCATGTTGAAGAAATTCTTTATGTTCATGGTTTAAAGAAAAATCTTATTTCAGTTGTAGTTCTAGAAAGTAAAGGGTACACAGTAGTCTTCTTCAAAGAAAAGGCTCTTATGTGGCCCTCAAATGAAAGTATGAGCTCAGCCATGATAATCAGAGCTCAAGAAGGTGGACTTTAAAAAGTCTCTGGACAAGTTATTCAAACATTAGCTCATGATATGATCAACCCCTGTGAACTATGGCACAGAAGGTTTGCACACCTCAACTATAATGCTCTCCCAGGTTTGCAAAAGATGGTAACAGGTATGCCAATTTTTTTCTTTTGAGCATGATAGTATTTGTAGAGGTTGTGCTCTTGGTAAAAATACAAAGAAAGCTTACCCTCACAGTAATAGAAAAACTAATGGTATCTTAGATCTTATTCATTCTGATCTCTATGGACCTATGATTGCTTCGTCCATGAATGGTTGCCTTTATTATATCATTTTTATTGATGATTGCTCCCGTAAAACCTGGATTTATTTTCTGAAAACTAAAGATGAATCCTTCAATAAATTTTTTGAGTTTAAGAATCTTGTTGAGAATCAGACAGGTAGACATATCCATGTTTTCAGAACAGACAATGGAAAAGAGTTTGACTCCCACAAGTATGATGATCTCTGTCGGGCTTCTGGGATTAAGAGGGAGTTGATCACGCCTTATAATCCCCAACAGAATGGGGTTGCAGAAAGAAAGAACATGACAATTTGTGAGGCAGTCAGAGCTATGATGTATGATCAGAATCTTATGTTGTCTCTTTGGGCCGAAGCTGCAAGTACTGCAGTCTATATTCAGAACGGGTGTCCTCATAAAGTCTTGGAAGAGAAAACTCCAGAAGAAGTCTTCACGGGTAAGAAGTCTTCAGTTGATCATTTGAGAATTTTTTGTAGTCATGTCTACATTCATGTACCAAAAGAAAAGAGGACTAAGTTAGAGCCCTCTAGAAAGAAAGGCACTTTTGTGGGGTACAGTGAGACCTCAAAAGCATATCGAATCTATGTGGCAGGGCAAAAGTATATAGAGGTCAGTAGAGATGTGACCTTCCATGAGGAAGTTGCCTTTCGTCGTTCCAGAGAACTTCCCTGTGATACAGAGGAGCAGGAAGCTCCATCGCCAGAACCTTCAGATTCACAATTTTCAGATGAGCAAAGGGAGGAGGCCAAAGAGCCTTCAATGGACCCCATAAGGGATTCTATTGAGTTTCCCCTAGAGAAACCTCCTTCCAAAAGGAAGCCAGCATGGTGTCGTGAAATTTTAAAGGAAGCAGAAAAACAAGCAGCACCTAAACGTACTTTGAGAGAAAGAAAGAAACCAGATAAGTACTCAGGTTTGATAGCTCAGTTGAATCTTGTGATTGACTCAAAACCTTCCACTTTTGATGAGGTTGCCAAACATAAAGTGTGGAAGGATGCCATGATAGAAGAATACGAGTTAATATTGAAGAATGATGTATGGGAAGTGGTCCCAAGACCTCAAGGAAAATCAGTAGTAGCCTCTAAATGGATTTACAAAATAAAGCATGCAGCTGATGGCAGTGTTGAAAAATTCAAAGCTAGATTTGTGGCTCGTGGTTTCTCTCAGAAAGAGGGAATTGATTATGATGAGATTTTTGCTCATGTTTCCAAGTATACTTCTATCAGAGTCATCATTTCTCTTGCTTTAGTCTTTAATTGGAAACTTCACCAAATGGAAGTTAAGACTGTTTTTCTCAATGGTGAAGTTGAGCAAGAGGTTTACATCAAGCAGCCTGAGGGTTTTGTGATCCATGGGAAGGAATCCCATGTCTGCAAACTCAAGAAAGCTTTGTATGGATTGAAACAAGCTTCGAAAGCTTGGTATGGAAGAATTGACAGTTTTCTTTAGAGTCTTGGGTTCTCCAAGAGTATAGCAGACCCTAATCTTTATATAAAGATTGTGAAGAATCATCATGTTATCTTGGTTTTATATGTGGTTGATTTGTTCCTTACTGAAGAGGAACATCTGATAGCTCAGACTAAGAGGGAGTTGTTAGCAAAGTTTGAAATGAAGAACTTGGGTCTTATGCATTACTTTCTTGGTTTAGAGGTGTGGTAGAAACATGGTGAGATCTTTCTCTCACAAAGTATGCAATTGATGTAATTTGCAGATTTGGGATGTTGGATTGTAAGTCCATGACCACACCTATGATTTCTAACCTGAAGAAGTTACATGATCAAGCTATAGGTTCAGATCAAAAGACCCTATAGTATATAGTCAGATTATTGGGTCCTTGACGTATCTAGTACACACCAGACTGGACATTTGTTATGCAGTAAATGCCCTCAGTCAGTTCATGTGTAATCCAAAACACATTCATATGATTGTTGTTAAACATATTCTCAGATATGTTGGGAGGACTATAGCTTATGAACTCAGATACACTTCTAGTGGAGGTGTAATGCTTCATGGCTATACAGATTCAGATTGGATGGGCAGTACAGTGGACCAGAAGAGCACTTCCAGATATTGTTTCAGTTTGGGTTCAGCTATGATCTCCTGGTCTAGCAAGAAGCAGGGCTCCATAGCCCAAAGCATTGCAGAGGCAGAATACATTGTTGCAAGTGTTGCTAGTAAAGAAGCACTGTGGCTCAGAAAGCTACTCTCAAATTTGTTCAATGCTGAGCTGAAACCCACAGTAATTCACTGTGATAACTAGAGTTGTATAAAGCTCTCCAAGAATCATGTGTTTCATGACAGATCGAAACACATTGAGATGAGATATCACTATGTTCGGGACATGGTGCAGAAGAACATTCTCAATATTCAGTATGTTGTGACGGCAGAACAAATTGCAAATATTTTGACCAAGCCCCTGTCGTTGACAAAGTTTGTATACTTTCGAGATAAGCTTGGTGTTGCTGAGAATGCCTCTCTTGTTGAGAGGGAGTGTTAAAATTAATGCAGCTGCAAGAGCCATTCTCTGGGAGGATGGCAAAGACCCTAGTTGTGATCTAGGGCCCCCAGTACACTCTTGGGGTTCTTGGTCTAGGACCAAGCAGTTAAAGCCATGGAAAAAGACCCTAGTTGGGCACCCAGTGTATTGTCGGGGTTCTTGGTCAAGGACCAAGCAGTTTGATGGTATAAGTCCCTAGATGTGCTCTAGGGCCCCTGGATGTGTTCCAGGGAATCCTTACTCAGTGCTTGGATTGATCCTTGGTTGTGTACCTTAGTGGTTAAGACCCTAGTTGTGATCTAGGGCCCCCAGATGTGTTCTGGGGTATCCTGGTCTAGGACCAGGCAGTTTCTTGGTTACAGTACCAAGCCGAGATGATGTGTGACCTTCTTCTCTCCCGGGATGGTCCATCTAACCTAGGAGCAGTTAAGAAGAAGGGCATGATCACATCATTGACCCTTCTCATATGTTGGGATGATAAAAGCTTATAAGTTATATCATGAGACTCATGTGGACAAATCTGCCCTTAAAGAAGGACTTAATCTTTGACTTTGTCTTATTCTTTATTAATGAAACCCCCTTGCTTGAGTTATGACCCCCCTATTTGTTGATGGTGTGTTGGTTTGATTCTTTACTTCTTCCTAAAGAAAAGTTGGCAGCTTTTATCTTGAAACCCCTCTCATCGATTTGTATTATTTCCTTGTTGACTTTTAATTTGCCTTTTAAATATTTTTAAATTGTAAAATATTATTTATTTATTTGTTAGGTATTAAACCTAACCCTAAAGTTATGGCAAATAGGCTAACATGTTACCCCTAACCCTACCTACCTAAAACTATATAAGGAGTGGTCTATTCCTCATTTGACACACTCACTCTCTCTTAGCCAAGTTGAAGACTGAAGTTTTTGTTGCGGCTCTTCTGGATAAGGTCACTAGGTGGTTGCGGCTCTTCTTGACAAGTCTACTTGGGTCCTCTCAGCTCTTTCTTTGTGTATTCCTAGTCTGCTCCAGCTGCCGTGGGTTTATCCTCTTCAGCCTTGCTTGTTTAAGCCTGTCGCTGACCCTAAAAGTCTTTCCCTGCCAGCCATAGAGGGTTTTTCTGGTTGTTGATTGGTGCTCTGGATCTTCTTGCTTGTGCCGCCTTGCTGTCTAGATGATGCCGCCTTAACCATTTGCTGGTGCCGCCCTTTGTGTGTTGTCTCACCTTGTATGCTAGCAGCCTAGTACTAATGTGAACTGGACTATTGGGGTTGTTCTGGAACTGCTGATATTTGAAGCAGATTTCTGTGGGCTGAAAGTGTTAAGGCTGTTCGTGGTTTCTTTTCCATCCCTAGGTTGGACAGTGTTGTTTTGCTTTCAGCCCTATTACTTGACAATGGCATGATTCTTAGATTCTCAGCCTGCTGATTTTTTTTCTGATTTACTATCCTAAAAGTTCTTCTTGGCACTGTCCACAATGATCTTGATGGGATCTACCATGAGGGTTTGATCCATGATCCATTAAGCTTTTTTTGAGCATACATTAAGGAAGGTAAAAGCAGCATATCAGGTATTTTGTTCCTTGTTTTTTTAGCTAAGGTAACATTCAGGTCTATGTTATGCTACTTACTGATTTATGTTATTAGATTATGCATCAGAAATTTTAATTTGTTCCTGATCTAGAATTACAGTAGCAAATGTTTGAAAATTAATAAAATTATTTTTGTTTCTAGCTAGTCTACTTTTTGCCCTTAAATTCTAACATTCGGAGGGGTCGACCTTGATTGATGGAGGTTTCTAGGCCTCATTACTTGATTCGAGGAGGACCATTGGAGCATTTAGAGGAGCCATCCACCTTTGGGAGCTCACACGTGTGGAAAGGACCATTTCTTGCTAGTCGTTTGCTCATTTTGAGGGCTGATCCCACTTTGAGGAGTTTGTTGAGGTGGTTATCTTGCTTGGAGGAGGAACATTGGAGGATCGTGACCATATTCTTCCTATTTTTAGTGAGGACGTCCTCCTTCTTACGAGACTTTGTATATGTAGCATAACCACTTCACTTTTTATTGGATTGTTGACTATATCTCTCCAGTTAGGTAAAGAGATAATAGTTCTTTATGGAGTTTGAAGCTAGATCTACGATTTTATTGTTATTCTATTGAGGAGGTTGTTGGTTTTCTTCTCTATATAAGAGAAGCTCCTCTCATTGTAGACTTTGCTAGAAGCTTGTGGAGAATACACTCTTGAACTATTGTCTAGTTACTATTTTTATGCTATGGATGGTTGATTGGAGCACTCAAGTGGAATAGTTTTTTTGTGTGGATGTTTAATTGATGAATGAAATTTCAAATGCATGATCTTGAGTTGATTTACGAGTAAGTTCTTTCTCTTAAATTCTATGGTATTTGTTATTGGATAGTTAAGTGTGATCATATCATTCAACGTGTGATCGTATGCCATCTTAGCTCTTGCATAGTTGATCACCTCTCAAGGTTTGTGAGGATATCTATATAGGGTCCTCCTTTGTTATTTCTGAAATCAATCAAACCACTAAAAGATAGCTAGGGTTTGAATACTTCAACCCTCTTCATTCTTTTAGTCTACCTAGAGCTTCCATGAAGAGTCTTAGTTGACCCATATGCTCAATTTGGTAGCTAGGAACTAGACTTCTCGCCAAACAAAATTGCTTTTCCATTCTTTTTCTTTTGTTTTATATAGATCTGGAATTTTCTGTTGCTTACACATAAAAATTTCACCCCTAGAAACCCTTGGTTGTTTAGTAGATAACCCTTGTTTAAAATTGGAAACTGCATCTTTACGAAAATCGGCCTTGCTGTCCCAAAAATCTGCATTAAAATAGGGTAATCTAGATCATCTTACATGGCTGTACATTGAGTTTAGTTTTCAGGTTTAGTAAGTATATAAGTTTTTCAGATTTACATGTGCTTTAGCCTTAGATTCACACAATTTCATATCTAACACAATGTTAAAACAATCTGTTGTAATAATCTTGAATGCTGGTTTAAATTAACTCATCTCTAAAGCAAGTTTATAACAATATTTACCTAATTTTCAGATCTTGAAATTAAGTGGGTTAATAACTTAATACACATTAGAAATACCTTGCAAACCTTAATTTTACCTCACCAAAATACCAAAACCAGAACTGAGCTTAGCCATTGAGGAATCAACTTGATTAGCAACTGAAAATCGTACATAGTTGATTCAAGTGTATATTAACCTAGGCCATTTTAGACTTCTTGCCTTTGGGAAATTAGTTGCTATTAGGGAAGCCCCCCTTGTGTTGGATTACCCACCCTAAAGTGAGGGAAGTAGTTGTTGAGGTGACAATGACAACTCTTCCAAGTTACACTTGAGCTTTGGACGTTGTGAAGGCTTTGCACTAAGGGGTGCGAGTTTGGGTGAAAACAATACTCTAACAATAAAAGTATTAAGCCCTTTCAAAGAAAATTGCAGGACAAAAACTCTGTATGATTCACTAGAAATTCCATTCAATGTCTTTTCCATCGTTAGTTCTACATAGGAACACATTAGTTGTTTCTTTACACAACCATTAGAAAGGCGCCAAACCTTGAACATAGAAGAGAATATCTCCCTACTCAAGTGTCGCCTTTCTTCTCCCCGTGATTGCAGAGGGTGCTCATTGCTCATAAATTCTTCACCAAATATCATTCTTAGACAAGCTGTGGTAGAAAGTATGGTGATGGATGAAACCAATGACTTGTCATGATTGTGTTCTTTTTGATACCATTTTTTTATAGCAGTATGACAAGATATTGTTGAATGCTTTGATGTTCGTACTTTTGTACTCCTATTATGTCCTTAGCATGGGTATGCCTCAAGCACTCCTTCTAGATATTGTAAATGATATATTTGAAATTCCCATGCAATGCTTTTTTTGGTCACCCACAGGAATTTACATAATTTCTTTCATGATAAAACTAGAAAAAATCAAATAGCATACCACCCGAAAAAACATAAGAATTCTCTAAATTGAACAAAATAGTGATGACTTAAGTATAGAGTGAAGATCAATAGCAAATAGTTAATGTAAAAGAAAATTCCTACCTGCAATGTCCTCTGCTTCATCAATTTTGGCAATATGAACACCCCCTTCAAACCCATTTTTAAATGTTCCCAATCCTCGACCACCAGCAAGTACTTGACTTTTCACAACAACCTGCACCAAGGTTAATTATTCAGAACTAGTCTCCAATGGTTATTTCTTTTCTCTGGTTCCATGTATTTATATAAACAGACATTAAAAAATGAGAGAAAGTGAGCATACTACCTCAAGGATTCAGTTTTCTTGCAATTGATGGCATGAAAGCGTTACCCCTAAAACCGTGCTTAGGTAAACTATGAATGCACGAGAAACTAAATCAAAGAAAAATTATACTGCAATTGAAAGAAACTGAGAATGAACCCTTGTAAAGTCATAATTGTAGAAGCTAAAAGATTAAAAACAAGCAGTAGTCTAAGTGGCTATAGTCACTAAAAGCCATAGCAAGAATCTTTTTCAAGGCATTAGTCCTTTTCTAGGTATGCTTCATGTGGGAAAGTGAGACGAACAAAGTTCGCTCACACAAGATTAATCCCAAAATATCTGGAATATAGTAACCAAATCCATATGGACAAATATATATGTAATAAGAATGAATAATAAGATAGATGATGATTACAATTGAGAATGAGGGCCTGCTTATATACCCACGTAGGGGTGCCCTTTACCAATAGTCATGTCCTTTGAGACATGACCTTTCATTATTAATAATTATTATTTATTAACTATTATTATGTTATGAATATCTATTTATGTATATTTTATGTTCATAACATTGCCTTCCCCTTAAAAATGCTTTGTCCTCAAAGCATAAGCACTCGGAGGCTTCTCTTTGAACTTTTGTTCTAGCACACGATGTCTTCTCAAATCTTCTGTGCTTGTAGTTGCGACTTGCGA
This sequence comes from Picea glauca, assembly GCA_000966675.3. NCBI lineage: Eukaryota > Viridiplantae > Streptophyta > Pinopsida > Pinales > Pinaceae > Picea > Picea glauca. The sequence continues at coordinate 1,571,100 of JZKD02S1672714.1, forward strand.
TGACACAAGATGATATAACCTTCGAATACCCAAACTAATGTGTTGCATCTTTTGAGGAGTGATCCATCCCAAATCGACTTTCATTGGAATTGTTTGATGATTGATTGTGCCAAGTGGTTGATTTTGTCTTCGTTCTTTTTGAGTGTAGTATTTTATTTGTTGGGAAGAAG
>JZKD02S1672714.1:1579388-1599782 GCA_000966675.3 Picea glauca
GTTTCCCCCAGTTTGTAATTATAACTATATTGGCCAAGGAACTATGGCAAACTCAAAGGTGTGAATGTTTGATTTAATGGACCTTTGTATAAAAGGTCGATGAATGTAAATTCTGTCATTTTAATAGAAAATGGAGTTGTAACACCCTATTTCCCCCAGTTTGTAATTATAACTATATTGGCCAAGGAACTATGGCAAACTCAAAGGTGTGAATGTTTGATTTAATGGACCTTTGTATAAAAGGTCGACGAATGTAAATTCTGTCATTTTAATAGAAAATGGATATGTGTTGCATGATTGTTGGAAAGGGGATGTGCTAAGAAGAAACCACGAATGCTATGAAAAGGTGGTGGAGGGGGCCAAGAAAGGTTGCATTAACCTCCATCGAACCAGTACTTTGTTGGATTTAATTGCTCGGGATCAGAACAACCCTCTGACCCAAGAATAAATTACAATGAGGCTGGTAGGTGGGAAGACCTCCTCAAGAGTTAATGAGGGGATGGGGCAAACCGCCCATCTGTAAGGCTTCCGGACTTGACCACAAACTGGGAATTCAAGCCACACACAATCTTGCTGAGGAAGGCAAGAAAGGAAGTGTGGTGGGCAAGGGAAGACCTGCGAAGAGTGCATAGACGAGAGCCTAAGCTCTCGAGTCCGAGGAAGGACTAAGAAAATTGGAGATAGTTCTGATCCCAGAAAACAAAGACTAAGCCAAGAGGAGGAGAGTAACCTTCGTCCCTATCTATTTCTGTATTGGGAGAAGGAGAGTAACCTTCGTCCCTAACTTCCGTGAGCTGGAAGAAAGAAATTGAATCTCAAAGCATCGTGGTCTAAGCTCGGGGGTGGCCAGTGGTAAAGCCATTAGGAGTGACTGGGCCTATGGTTGGGTGTAAACGAGCACCCCTTTCAACAGTCGCATCGCCCCTTATGGTTCTGATAAGTGTTTTCATGCCTTGTGCTTTAAATTGGAAATAATGGATGCATGCGTGTATAATGTGTCTATAAATGGTTTATGTATTGAAATGATTAAGTTATGAGTATGCGTTTGTTCCCTTGAGAAATTAGGCTTCTGCTTGATTTTTCCATATGCGCCAGTTTAATTCCTCGAAGGCGTTTCCCAAGGAATTACAACACAATTCCAGAGTCGGAGCAAACCTCTTGGCACTGCTACCGTTTCGGTAACCTCACGAGTTTACCTTGCCCTGTTTCAGAGCTTAAAGTTCTGCAAGTTAGGGAGGCGTTCCCTTCAGACCAATAGTCTAAGAGACTTTGAACTCGCGCCTAAGTCCTTAACCAAAAACCCGACTAAGAGTAGGGTTAATAACCCAAGAGTCATCTGAAGGTCCATGTGACCTGGGTCTAGGAACCCTGCGCTAAAGGAGTTAGCTCATGAAGGTTTCGGAACCTCGGGAGATCAAAGCTCTGAGATGTCAAATTTCAAGATAGTCAAGTTACCCGAACTACCAGAGTAACAAGAACTATAGATGACTTAAGAATCTGACAGCGGAGATGGATGCGAGTCGTTTTACGGGAGGAGAATCCATCCCGGTCATCAGATCGACTCAAATACCCACTGGAGTTAACGAATCAAACATCAGCCGCTCGATTAAATCGATGGTTGGGAATCATTGCGGAGCGCGAAGGTGAAATTAGCAGAAATGCTAGTTCAAGGCCCGCAATCAACCAACGGCGTTGATCTCATTGGGAATGGAAGATCAACAACCAGGATTAGACTAGAGTCAGGCCAACCAACGGCGTTGATCTCATTGGGAATGGAAGATCAACAACCAGGATTAGACTAGAGTCAGGCGAGCACTCCACAAATTTCGGAGGTTGGACCCCGCAATCACTGTGAACCCTTGATCTTTGAACGGAGATCGATGGTGGGGAATCATTGCGGAGCGCGAAGGTGAGATTAGCAGACGCGCTAGTTCGCGGCACGCAATTCACCAACGTCGTTGATCTCGTCAAGCTGGAAGATCAACGACTACGGTTAGATCGTGTTGGGCGAGTACCTTTCAGATTGCGGAGGTTGAGCTCTCTGATAAAGAGTGCGTATGTTGGGGCTCCGCAATCACTGTGAACCGTCAATCGACGAACACGTTGGTATTGGCCGGATCATGACCGTCAAACCTAGAAAAGTTGATAGGTGGATAGTCATGAGTTCCTTTGGAAATCCCTAGAGTAACGGAGTACTTTTGTACCGTCAATCTGAGAGAAAGGACACGTGTCGACAGATCGTCGACTTCGGGTGTAATCACTCCGAGAGAGAGCGAGTGTGGAGAGGTTGAACCTCCCGAAGCTCGAAGAGCCAAAGTGATTTGCAGTCGTCGATCTGTGGGAGACGCGTCGATAGATCGTCGACTTTGGGTGAAATCACTCCGAGAGGAAAGGGGATATGTTGAACAAGAACTCCCGAAGGCCGGAGAGCCGGAGTTCATCTAAGCCATCCGTCAGCTAAGGACAGGTGTCAGTAGATCTTCCATTTCGGAGATAGCTAATTAGGAGGAGAAAGGCATTGGAGTATTCGAAACTCCTTTAGCCAGAATAGTCGAAGTGATTTGTAGTCGTCAATTCGTGGGAGACACCCATCGATAGATCGTTAACTTCGGGAGAAAGCGAGTGTGGAGATGTAGAAACTCACGAACATCGAAGTCCCGAAGTAAACCGGGACCGTTGATCTGGAAGGACGCATGGCGCGCGATCCTTGACTCCGGAAGAAAATGCTTCGGGAGAAAAAGGCTGCAAAAACGTCTGAAGCTCTCGAATGTCGAAGTCCCGAGATGAAACTAAGTTGTTGATGCGCAACGGACGCGTGGCGCTTGATCTAGAACTCTGGGTATGGAGTATTTCGGGAGGAAAGGTTGTGTGAGCGTCTGAGACTCCCGAACGCCGAAGTTCCGAAGTGAATCAGGACCGTTAAACTCCCCGAGGACACGCGACGTCGGATGGTGCACATTAGAGGATTAGTACTCCGGAGGTTTTGCGAAGAGGTGCTTTGAATTTCGTTGAAGCCCGGAGGCTCGAAGGCATTGAGGGTCGTTGATCTTGAGGGAGAGTAGGGATCGTTGATCCCTTCGTGCCAGTTCGAAACTTCGCCACTTGAGAGTTCGAAGGAATTGGCATGTGATGAATCAAAAGCTCCCGAAGCCCGAAGTTCTAAAAGCGTCGAAATAGGCGCTTGTGGTCTTGGCGTTCGATCATAACCCGTGGTCATATGCGATTGTCGCCGAAGAAAGAGGGGCTAGGCCTCAATTTCCAAATTAGAGACCATGGATAAAGGATTTGATTAATTAAGGAGAACGAAATTTTTACGCCCCACCATGGGTGTGTTACAGGAGTCGTGGGGGTTGAATAAAGCTACCAAAGGGGCAACGATTTGTTTGTGGGGTGAATTTGGGCTTAATTAAAGGAAAGACACCTAACTTGAAGAGCAAGTTGAAGAAAACTGAGGTCTTATGAGGCTGCCAACTAAGGTTTGTCCTCGACCTTGAAATTGGCTCTAAGTTTCAATCTTCAAAACTGTTCTTTGTTGTTTTAGGACAACAAACAGTTTAGTAACTTTTTGCCCATAGTTTTTGTAGGTTAAGTGTTCTTCGAGGTGCCCTTGCAAGTGTTTTCGTAACCGAAAGTTACCACATGCAATATAACTCAAAACAAGTAACACTTCCTCTAGATCTTAACAACACAAGTAAGTTGATCTACACTCTAAGCATACATGAAATGAACACAGGTATTTTTGGTCAACATGGCCCTGGCTAAAGCCCCCCCCCCCCCCGGGGGAAAACCAATTTGGAATGGAAGTATATATAAGTGGTGTCTAAAGCATGAGATACAACAAGTACATGAAACAAATGAACCCGATACAAAGGCAGCCCCTCTCAAGTTGTTATACAAGTCCAAGAAGGTGAATGCGCCCAAACATGGTGCGCCCTTCTCCTTTGTTGCTCAATCCCACTCTAGCCTTGCTCCCTTGCTGCTCAAAGCCTTGTAAAAGAAACCCTTGCACACAAATTTGCCCTTGTGTGCGACCTCTCCAACAAAACACTCCAATCAGCAATCTGACAAGTAGAAGACCTCCCTGCTAAGTGTGCACTCTCCTCCTATAGTGTGCCCTCCTCCAAGCAAGCATGAACACCACAAATAAATGGAAGTCAAAGCCTCCTAGAGCCCTCCATGAAAGGAGGCACCCTTGTTGCCCTCTTCCTTTGCTTCCATTCCCATCTCCATTACTCTCCTCTTCCTCTCCAAGTGAACAAAAAGTGAATGAGCCTCCTTTTACCCTATGTGCCCCTCTTAAGGAATCATAAGGAAACCTAAAAAGATTAATGGCTAGGATCACTCCAAGCCATATCTAATCCATGGTTCAGATCTCTTAAAAAGAATCTCAACTCAAAACACACTTTGGGTTAAGTTTCCATAGTTCACTTCATGTCCCTCAATTCACCCACAAAGTGAATTAATAGTCACTTTTCACTCAAGTAACAAATTTCACCCTCTTGACTTAGGAAAAATATCAAAGTGAAATTAGACATAAAGTATAAGGCACAAGGGGTCAAATATTTGTCTCCAAACCACAAGGGAACCACTTCTCGAAGTACACCAAAACTCAACACTCCCTCTTACCAATGAAAGTGTTTCTCACCAATCAATCTCGTCAAAGTGGCCTCTGTCTCTGATCTACTCAACCTATCCTAACACTGATCTGCTCAACCTGCCCTAACACTGATCTGTCGACCTACCCTGATCTCTAGATGGAAGTCCATCTCCACCTACCAGAGATCACCTAGATCTTGGCATCTCACCAAATATCTCTCTCTCAGCATCTCACCAAAGGTCTCTGGGTCTTGGCATCTCACCAAGATCCTCTCCTTGGTCTCTCACCAAGGTCCTATACTCATGGCATGCAAATGAGTCACATCTCTTGGTATTTCACCAAGAATCTAAGTCTTGGCATCTCACCAAGATCCTCAACCTTGGTCTCTCACCAAGGATTTCTACCTCCTGCCATATCGCCAATGGTCACTACTCTTGGCATCTCACCAAGAATCTCTCTCTTGGCATCTCACAAGAGTATCCGGATCTTGGCATCTCACCAAAATAATCACCTTGGCCTCTCACCAAGTGACTTCCACCTGAAGTGGATCATGAAGTTGATATGCCCATCTTTTAGCCAAGTGAGGCTCAAGCCTTTGTGGTGCCATGTTGCTCCTCCTCATCAATCTCTAATGCTCTAAAGCCCCTGCACCAACCCTCTGCCTCAACAACTCTAAAACTGAAGTTGTCCCTGGTGGACCAGTCACCCCTGAAGATGGTGTCCTCGAAAACTGAGTCTGAGCTCCCTCTGAATCAATACTCTAAGTCAGTAGGTCATCCTCAACTTTGTCTCCCCACCTGACGCTAGATGGTGTATCAGCTGACAAATAATTGACGAACGCACACTCCCTCACAAACTGTGCATCGAACTCCTCCTCAGTTGTCGCTGCCATACCACCCTATTGCCTCTTCTTCTTCCTCTTGGGACACTGTCCAGCATAGTGCCCCATCTCACCACAAGCAAAGCATCTCATTTTGCTTATGTCCTTCTTCTGCCCACTGCCACTCTCTGGTGGTTGGGTCCCTCCCTTGGGACCCTGTATCACACCCTCTCTGATCTTCTTCTTTCCCTTTAACCAAAGAGCAAGATCCTCATCCCCCCCAGGGGTATGTTGTTGTCCTAAAGACCCAGAGTTGTACCTCAACTCCTCTTGTACGAAATCGTCCCAAAGTCTTTCCCAAGTAGGCATGACCTCCCGGGCAACGATGCCTCGTACAAATGAACCCCGAGGTTTGGAAAAGTTGTTCAAAGTTGTCCTCACCAAAAAGTCTGGATCCACAATCTTTCCAACCACTGCTAACTCATCTCTGATCTGGGTGAATCTGCCTAAGTATGATGTGATTGTCTCAAAATCAAGCATCTTAATGCTCCTGAGCTTCTCCTGCAGAACCATCTTCCAGTTTTGGTTGGGACTCTGGTAAAGCTTGCACAAGGATGCCCACATCTCAAATGCATAGTCTTTACCAATCAGATGGGGAATGATGTGGTCCCTCACCGCATCACAAATAGTCCTCTTCGCCTTAATGTTATCCTTCCTGAAATCTGCATCCAACAATGGTGATGGAGGAGTTGCAGGAGGAATCACCCAGGAGCTTGAACTATATCCCATAGTTCTAGGTCCTCCAAGACGAAAGTGATCCTGGTCTTCCAAGGGGACCAGTTGCTAGCTTCGTCTAGCCTATCCTTTGTCTGCATCTGGGACACCGACATGTCTGTCCACTAAAACTCAACACTGAAGCCCACATTGATGCGAAAACTGCAAAAGAACTCAGCCTCACCACTTGAAACACAAGTGGAAGTAAGGTTGTCCAAACGTGTCCACAAAACAGTCCTCCAATTGTCCAACAAATCTGCTCACAAGCTGTCCACTAACTCTGCCAACAAGCTGTCCAAAATCTGCCCACAAGATGCTCTGGAAATCAGCAAAACTTCGCCAACAAAGCTATGATACCATGAAGAAAACTGAGGTCCTATGAGGCTGCCAACTAAGGTTTGTGCTTGACCTTGAAATTGGCTCTAAGTTTCAATCTTCAAAACTGCCCTTTGTTGTTTTAGGACACCAAACAGTTTAGTAACTTTCTGCCCATAGTTTTTGTAGGTTAAGTGTTCTTTGAGGTGCCCTTGCAAGTGTTTTCGTAACCCAAAGTTAGCACATGCAATATAACTCAAAACAAGTAACTCTTACTCTAGATCTTAACAACACAAGTACGTCGATCTAAACTTTAAGCATGCATGAAATGAACACAGGTATTTTTGGTCAACATGACCCTGGATAACCCCCCCCCCCGAGGAAAACCAGTTTGGAATGGAAGTATATATAAGTGGTGTCTAAAGCATGAGATAAAACAAGCACATGAAACAAATGAACCTGATACAAAGGCAGCCCCTCTCAAGATGTTATACAAGTCCAAGAAGGTGAATGCACCCAAACATGGTGCGCCCTTATCCTTTGTTGCTCAATCCCACTCTAGCCTTGCTCCCTCGCTGCTCAAAGCCTTGTAGAAGAAACCCTTGCACATAAATCTGCCCTTGTGTGCTACCTCTCCAACAAGACACTCCAATCAGCAATCTGACAAGTAGAAGACCTCCCTGCTAGGTGTGCGCCCTCCTCCTATAGTGTGCCCTCCTTCAAGCAAGCATGAACACCACAAATAAATGGAAGCCAAAGCCTCCTAGAACCCTCCATGAAAGGAGGCACCCTTGTTGCCCTCTTCCTTTGCTTCCATTCCCATCTCCATTGCTCTCTTCTTCCTGTCCAAGTGAACAAAAGAGTGAATGAGCCTCCTTTTGCCCTATGTGCCCCTCTTAAGGAATCATAAGGAAACCTAAAAAGATCAATGGCTAGGATCACTCCAAGCCATATCTAATCCATGGTTCAGATCTCTCAAAAAGAATCTCAACTCAAAACCCACTTTGGGTTAAGTTTCCATAGTTCACTTTATGTCCCTCAATTCACCCACAAAGTGAATTAATAGTCACATTTCACTCAAGTGACAAATTTCACCCTTTCAAAGTGAAATTAGACATAAAGTATTTCACCCTTTCAAAGTGAAATTAGACATAAAGTATAAGGCACAAGGGGTCAAATATTTCCCTCTTGTGGTTAGAGGCTCCAAACCACAAGGGAACCACTTCTCGAGGTACACCAAAACTCAACACAAGTAACCCACAAAGGAGGAAATCAAATCTATATAAGGAGAAGGAGGTTCATTTGGAGGGGCAAGATTTGGATTTGGATGATCTTTGTCTTTGACTTCGAGGCGGTTGCCTCAGGCCTCTTTGAGGTTTCTTTAACCCTTCTATTGTTGAGTTTCGATGGGTAACCCTCACCCTAGTGCACTGTTGAGGAGAGCTCTGGGATCTTTCTTGAGGCCGATCTACTCATTTGCAGGGACAAAGCTTGGAAGTCCACCCAGGAAGAATGTCGATCTCAGTCATATTTGGAACCTAAGTCACCTGACACATCCAAACCCCCCCCTTGTGTCGCGTATCCTACGTGTTGGACACGAAACGATAGGACACGTATCGGATACACGTTTAGAACGTGTCATATTCACAAGGCACGCGTGTCTTGAAAATCGGACACGTGTCCTGCTTAGAAAAGGACCCTGGCTCATGTTTTCTCATGCAAGTTGCAGCTGTAAGGTGTTTCAGTGTGCAACAAAGGGTTATTTTGCCTTACTAATTCTATTTAAAGAGGTCACCACCCCCTCCATTTCACCCCCTCCTTTTACTTAAACTTTTAACATTACCATTAATTGTTTCAGGATGTTTGAGAGTGGTTCCAACCTCATTGGACTTCATATGGAAAAAGTAGAATTTTAGGTCCCATTCAAAATTCAGCAGATTTAATGGTTTTCAAGATTTTAAGATTAGCAAGATTGCAATGTTTCTACTAGATTCTATAATCTAAGAGGGTATGGAACTGGCATTTAATCAAGGGCACCTTTCCCTTTATGTACCTCGATGTTGGTGGCATTGATTGTTGAAATCTTCTGTCACGACCCCAGTAAAAATGTACCCTTCACTCAAGTATAAACTCTTATGTTGAACTCTTCTCTTTGTCATCGTGTCAAGTGACTTAGTGGTGTATGTGCACACCAATCCCTGTCTTATTTGCAGGCACTGGGCAGAGAGAAGAGTGGTTGAAGGGAAAGACAATGATGTGGGATTTGAACGGTGTTGAGCTGGCAATGTCATCATTTATGTTAGTAACTTAGTAACTTAGTAGTTACTAAGTTAGTACTAGTTGTATGATTGAATTTGTATCATCATCATGTAAATGTTTATAGTTTAATTATTTAATTTTTGCATGTGTAATTCATAATTTAAATTTTGATATATTAATTATATATATATATAACGTGTCCTCCGTGTCCTGTTTCCAGGGGTCGCCGTGCCCATGTCGAATACTCGTATTTGTGTCCTCCGAGTCCCGTGTCAGATGACTTAACTTGGAACAGTGACGTTGCAGCCGGTTTAAGGAGATTTTTTTGGTTCCTTAGGGGCTGATTTACATCATTACAGACTGAAGGTTGGAGGACAGCATCGGCTAGGTTATTGGAGGGTTCTGCCCTCATTTCTCCTGTTGTTTGAGGAAGCCGCGGAGGTTATTGGCTGGTTGTTGAGGGTTTAGGGAGGTCCAATCCCACCCTCAACCCAACTTGATCCACTTAGGTGCCGTGGAGGAGTTGGAGGGAGGACCGATCCCTCATTCTTGCAGGTCGTGGGACTACAGGAAGGCAAAGACAGCTTGACAGGGTGGATTAGCAAGCAGCTAGGGGAGGCCGGGTACCTGATTGCAGAGTGAAGGACCAAAGAAGGGTTAACTAGCAGCAAAACAGGGAATTCGTAGCAGATCTGCAGTCAAGAAGAGTTGGCATCTATCCCAGGTTTCATTATCTAGTTTTCTGAGGGGTTTAGGAGATAGAGTACTGCTACTGTTGCAGTCATTAGGGTTATTACAGTTTTTGTGTGTATGTTGCTGCTGCTGTTGCAGCCCTTAGAGTTGGATGTTTTAGAGGTATTTTGCAGCTGCCTTGCAGCCCTTAGGATCTGTGTGTATAGGGCTATCTTAGTGGTCTTATTTGTAGTACTGTTGCATCCATTGGGGAATTTTGTAATGCCATGATGATGGGGTACAAGCCATAATAAGGATGCCATAATTGTCTCTGCAAATTTCTATGTAATGGCATGCATCTGTTTGGCAATATTACTGTCTATTATTTGTTGTGTTTCATGTGTGTTGAAGCTGCTACAGCAGCCTTTAAAGTTCTATTATCGCTATGGTTGTCAAGCCCACTGCTCTCTAGCACATGAAAGTTGCTAACCTGATGACTGTTACATGAATACACACTGCTGGTAATTAAAACACGCAGAGAATTGGTAGGAATAAGCTAATGATCCGTTTGTATGTGAACTGGGAAATACAAGATTATTAATTGCTCCTAGTGGACATTGCTTAAGGTTTGGTGATCAGTAGAAACTGTTGTGGTCGCCGAAGGAATGCTACAATTGTAAATACACCAACAATCTGCACTAAAACCCTAATTTTGCCCTAGGGACATTACATTTTCCTGTAAAAGGGAGAGAGGGAATTTATACTGGATAGTTAGCTGCTAGATTTGTCATTGTATATTACCCATGATGATGAGATACATTTATATATTTCATGTCATTTTTTATTGGTTGCCCACTTTTGAATCCTTTATTGTATAGCTATCAGGTTTCAGGATTCAGTATCCACTTTGATGTATCATTTTTTATTTGGCATCCACTACATATATATCGGTGTTTTTTCCATATGTATGTGCTGATTTGTTTATTTGATGTTGTTGTTTATGTCTAAAAACTTTTAAAAAATGATTTTATTTTGTATTTTTTAATGCTTGTAGTAGCTTGCCGATTTTTTTTTATTTTTCATCGATGTTGTAGAGAAGTTGTATTACAAACCCTCGCCAATTTTTTGTCATTGTCGATTTTTTCAACAATGGGGTGTATTTCCTAGATAAAAAATCAGATACCTTTTCCAGGTTCCAAAAATTTAAAGCTATGGTTGAGTAGCAATCAGAGAGAAGCATAAGATGCAGGAACTTCTAGTGGCAAATGAGACATGGCCTTTTCCTGTAAAAGGGAGAGTGGGAATGTGCACATGTGCTCAAACTGCTCAACTGTTGGTGTGTGTGTGAGAACTCTCCATCTTTCACTGTCTTTATACTTTTAGCTGAGACCAAAACCCTAATCTATTTTTGAGTATACTCCTAGTCTAAGTCATGCATGGATGAGATATATTTTTTTAGACTTAACAGCTAAATATAAGACTTTTCACATTTTTTACTAAAGTGAATTACAAAATAGAATTACTTTTCAAAAATATCTCGAACTATTTATCGCACGTTCAAACTAAACCTGTGCGGAAGTTCTTGTCCGAGCTATAATTTTCAACACACCCTCTTGGCGAGGAAGGAATTTTGCACCGGTGCAAGTCTGTCTCTGAATGCCTCAAACTTCCCTTTTTCCAAGGGCTTGGTGAGAATATCAACTACCTATTGATCCATGGGAATATACTGGAGCTTCACTGCTCCCTTCGGTGTTGAGATTTGGTAGCTTGGAGGTACTTCTGCATTGGCAGCGCTCAGCATGCGGAAGTGACCAAGCAAGTTATCTCCTAGTGACTTTATAAAGTGATTTTATAAAGTTGAGTCTTTTCATTTCGAAATGTAAAAGTGACTTTATGATGTTATGGGTCACTTTATTAACTTAAGTGACCTCAACGAATGATTAAATCATGACCGTTGATCTCAAGGGTAAGTGAAGAGTCACTTGAGGGAGATCAAGGGTTAGAGGAGTTACAATTCAAAATTGATAAAAGGCAACTCATTAGGAAATGAGGGCGCACTTGTTGAGGAGAGCTTGAGGGAGATTGAAGGGGCACACAGCCCAAGGAGGTTTCTTAGCTTGGAGGGAAAGGGTTTCAGCAGCCAGGAGGAGGCACGCATTCCTAGACTGCATCAGCTTCAGTGGAAGTCGTACAGTGTGGATTGGAGGAGGCCGTACAGCATCTTTTGTTTGCTTTGCAGTGCCAGCCAACTCAGAAAATTCTGCTGTGTATTGGCACAATTTTCTAGGAGTTTCTCTGCTGATAACAAATCCATACAGCGATGTACAGATCTGTACCTTTTTCTGGGCACAAAAACCGAGGCACATTTCTGATATTGGTGGCTGTACAGTCCGTACAGATTGTACCAGAAATCAATTTTTGATTTCAGACTGTGTTACTAGGGATTTATATGCTATTTTTGTTCAGTGAGAGTGAAAGTACAGATGATAAATGTTGATTTAAAGTTGCTGTTGTAACTCATAAATTTTCCTAAAGCTGAATAAGAAACTTTCTCCTCAATTTGTCACATTTTCTGTTTTATTCTTCTTGGGTTTTACCCAAAATTTTTCATGGTGCATTATGGATATTTTGTCCACTGTTAGAATGTATTTCCGTTGCAGATTTAGTTTCAGAACTATGTTATTTAGTGTTTCTGCTCATTAAGTGCAGCTAGTAAAGGTTTTAATGCTTGGCTGTTAAGACTTAATTGGAGGCTGAAATCTGGGTATGATATAGCGATTTTCTGAACTAATTTCAACATGGTATCAGAGCAGGTGCTCTGAAGTTCAGTGGGCAGAATTTTGGCACTTGGGACAGCAAGTGATTTGCTGGTACAATTGCTTGAAGAAGACAGAAAAAGGTTCTTTGTCATAGACAAAGATGACTTCCAGCATCAGGTTTGAAGATAGATTGGAGGGGGTCTCCAACTACCTACAGTGGAAGGTTAGAATCAGCAGTGTTCTCAAGGAGAACAAATTGTGGTCGTTTGCGAACACTGTTGTACCTGTGCCTACAGATCCCACAGCTCTTGATGTTCATGAGTTGAATGAAGCCAAGACTCAGAGAATAATCTTGGACGGGGTCAGAGACCACCTTATTCTACACTTGGCTGAGAAAAAGACAGCCAATGGAATGTGGGTTGCACTGAAAGGCTTGTATGAGGCTAAGAACGAGAACCGGAAAATGGCTCTCCAGGACAAGCTCCATGGAGCTAGGATGGTCAAAGGAGAGAGTGTGGCCACCTACTTCACCCGGGTTGCACAGGTGAAGGACGAGTTGGCAGTTGTTGGAGAAGTCATTCCTGACTCAGAGTTGGTGCAGATAGCCCTCAAAGGCTTCACCAAGGAGTGGGAGGTTTTCGTCAAGTGTGTGGTGGGGAGAGAGAAGCTCCCTGAATGGAGCAAATTGTGGGATGATTTTACGCAGGAGGAGATCCGAGAGGGGTCTCAGGAAAAGGTATTGGATGGTGCAGACGACAAGAACGTTGCTCTTGTGGCAAAGGGCAATGAGAAGAAGAAGGACATGAGCAAAGTGAAATGCTTTGCATGTCACAAGAATGGCCACTATGCTAGTCAATGTCCGAACAAGAAGAAGAAGAAACCGGAACCAGAGGTGGCAGCATCAGCTCAGGTTGCAGATTTTGCTGAGAAATTTGAGAAGGAGTTCTCTCTCATGGCTGGTCCCGTGGGCAGTGGGTGCCTAGCGTTCGAGGACATTGAGTCGTGGTTTGTGGACAGTGGTACCTCTCGACACATGACCAGGTTGAGGTCAGTTTTCCTCAATCTTACAGAGATAGACTCAGACTGTAGAGTGAAATGTGGAGCCGACCGACAACTTGCAGTAAAGGGGGTTGGAAGGGTGAGATTCCAACTAGAATCAAGAGGTCTTCTAGAGGTTGGCGAGGTGTTATATATTCCAGAGTTGACGGTTAATTTGCTCTCAGTGTCAGCTTTGGATGAGAGTGGATTTGGAGTTGTTTTCCACGGTGGACATGTGTTTTTATATCCCGTGGAAGCAACTGCTGACACAGCTATGATGCTTGGTGTCAAGTATGAGGGCTTGTATAGGTTGTTGGGTAGACCTGTGTTGGGGTCCAATGGATTTCTAGACTCAGATTCTGTGTCGGAGAGTTGGTGGGTAGCACAGGAGAGAGAGTTGATACATGGCACTTAGTCTTCTTCCAGGACTCTCAAGGGACTCAACAGGAATGAGTCGACACAGTTGGATGCTCAGGAGAGTGTGTAGTCTCCTAGGAGCATGTCTTCAGTTCGTGGTACAACAGAGGTAGCAGCAGAGGCTTCCAGTACAGTGGGAGTAGTGGCTTCATGTTCAGAGGGAGCAGAGACTTCTAGTGCAGAGGGAGCAGCTATGGCAGCTGATGAGATGGAGACGGATTCTGGTGGTGATACCAAAAGTACCTCTCTCACTAAGAGGGAGTGTTGAGATTTGGTAGCCTAGAGGTACTTCTGCATTGGTAGCGCTCAGCATGCGGAAGTGACCAAGCAAATTATCTCCTAGTGACTTTATAAAGTGATTTTATAAAGTTGAGTCTTTTAATTTCGAAATGTAAAAGTGACTTTATGATGTTATGGGTCACTTTATTAACTTAAGTGACCTCAACGAATGATTAAATCGTGACCGTTGATCTCAAGGGTAAGTGAAGAGTCGCTTGAGGGAGATCAAGGGTTAGAGGAGTTATAATTCGAAATTGATAAAAGGCAGCTCATTAGGAGATGAGGGCGCACTTGTTGAGGAGAGCTTGAGGGAGATTGAAGGGGCATGCATCCCAAGGAGGTTTCTTAGCTTGGAGGGAAAGGGTTTCAGCAGCCAAGAGGAGGCATGCATTCCTAGACTGCATCAGCTTCAGTGGAGGCCGTACAATACGGATTGGAGGAGGTCGTACAGCATCTTTTGTTTGCTTTGCAGCTCCAGCCAACTCAGAAAATTCTGCTATGCATTGGCACGATTTTCTAGGAGTTTCTCTGTTGATAACAAATCCGTACAGCAAGGTACAGACCTGTACCTTTTTCTGGGCACAAAAACCGAGGCATTTTTCTGATATTGGTGACTGTACAGTCCGTACAGTTTGTACCGAAAATCAATTTTTGATTTCAGACTGTGTTACTATGGATTTATATGCTATTTTTGTTCAGTGAGAGTGAAAGTACAGATGATAAATGCTAATTTAAAGCTGCTGTTGTAACTCAGAAACTTTCCTAAGGCTGAATAAGAAACTTTCTCCTCAATTTGTCACATTTTCTATGTTATTCTTCTTGGGTTTTATCCAAAAATTTTCATGGTGCATTATGGATATTTTGTCCACTGTTAGAATGCATTTCCGCTGCAGATTTAGTTTCAGAACTATGTTATTTAGTGTTTCTGCTCATTAAGTGCAGCTAGTAAAGGTTTTAATGCTTGGTTGTTAAGACTTAATTGGAGGCTGAAATCTGGGTATGATATAGTGATTTTTTGAACTAATTTCAACATTTGGAACCCTAGCTCATATGGAGTGATATTTGATTTTTATATGCTTGGACCTATCATGAAACATTGGATTCTCAGAGAGTTTGATACAACTATAATTATCACAGTAAATCACTGTGGGATCCAACTCATTATCAAACAATCCTACAAGTAACTTGTGAAGCCAGATGGTCTCACAACTAGCAGTACCAGCAACTAGCAGTATTAGTTGCCATGTACTTTGCCTCTACTGAGTTAAGTGCTATGGAAGCCTGCTTCCAGCTGAACTAGGATACCATCATCAATCCCAAGCTAAAGTAGCACCCTAACATGCTCTTCCTATCCATTGCACTGCTTTCCCAATTTAAGTCTAATTGCCACTGCAACCTCACTTCACCATCTCTAAGATATCTCAAACCATATTGCACTATGCTCAAATACCTAAGCACATGTTTTGCGACTACCCAATGTTGGCTTCACCATAAACTGACTCAAGGTGTTCACTGGTGCTAACCAAAATACATCAAAGAACCTATCAACTACATGTACAACATGGGAACCACCAACTCTGAATATGAAGTTGTCACCTTCTTCAAATTAGTAATCATGGGTGTGGCCATAGGTTTGCACTCCATCCGAAACATCTTCAAGATCTCAACTGCATACTTACCATACCAAAGGAAAATCTCCCCTGGTCTCTACCAAACCTCCAAACCCAAGAAGCAATGTGTCATGCCAATGTCCTTCATCTCAAACTCAATTTCCATGTCTGCTTTGCACCCTATAATGAGCTTCTGTGTACATGTCAAAAACAAGTCATCGACATACAACACCAAAACAAGCAGATCAATCCCAATAAATATATAATATAAGTTAGGATCTGCTTCACTTTTGGTGACGCCCATACTCTGCAGATAGCATGAGTCCATACAAGGATTTCTTAAGCCTGAAAACATGTCACTCCCTATTTACCTCAAAGCCCTAAGGTTGCTCTATGTACACTTCTTCCTCAATGATCCCATTAAGGAAAGCTATCTTTCCATCCATCTCATGTATCCCATAAATGAAACCAAGGACATATCTACTCAAACGGGTGTACCTAGCAGCTAGAGAAAATGTCTCCTCGTAGTCAACTCCCTCTCTCTGGGACAACCCTCTCGCCACAAGCCTCGCTTTGAACTTCTCAATGCCACCATCTGCAGCATGCTTGATCTATTAGAGCCACCTAGAACTTACCACTAACTTCCCCTCCAATCTTGGTACTATGTCCCAAACATCATTCTTCATGATGGAGGTGTACTCCTCCACCATGGCATCTTGCCATACCTACTAGTCTACTACCACCTGAAAACTAGAAAGCTCGGAATCTAGAATGCTACTCACCAATGCCATAGAATCTAGAAATTTCTTCGGAGGTCTACTCTCTTTGAATGTGCTCCTAGGAGTCTCAACGTGCTCCTAAGAATCCCTTAATGTCTAAGTGAACCTTGCATACCCTATTTTTGGAGGTCTATACAACACTAGTACTAGAGAAATTCTCACACTTGAGCCTTATGTTACATTGACTTTCATATTTCTTTTTAGGATATGAAATAAAATGGAGGGCACTAGGAGAGTAGGTCGTGCCGCATTTTATCCATTAGGGACTTTCTTGCTTATGTTGTTGAAAGACGACACAACATTTTAAGATGTAAGGGGGGGTGATAGTCTCAACAATTATCTGCAGATTTTCAATAAGAGTTGATATACTAAGAAAATTTAAACAAAAATATAAGCATAATACTCAAACTTGCAAGTTGCAATGTGCACAATCTAACCTTGAAAGAGAAGTTACGAAATTGAAAGAATAATAGTAATTGTGTCGATATTAAAACTACTTGAACAACTTCAGTAATGAACCTACTTAGATAACTATTAGTAATTCCTATTATTATTAAGTAGGCCCCTAATTGTCATGATTCATGACCCAAACTTGCAAGTTGCAATGTGCACAATCTAACCTTGGAAGAGAAGTTACGAAATTGAAAGAATAATAGTAATTGTGTCGATATTAAAACTACTAGAACAACTTCAGTAATGAAGCTACTTAGATAACTATTAGTAATTCCTATTATTATTAAGTAGGCCCCTAATTGTCATGACTCATGACCCTTCACCTTAAACAATAGACCTTTTTATGTAATGAACCTAGTTAGAAAACTATTATTAGTTATTAACTTATTATTATTATTAATTAAGTTTAATACAAAATCTCAACTTACAAACTATATAACTAAAAATATTTACAAGGCACACCCAAGATGATCGATAGAAAAACTATTTAAAGACGTCACTGACATTTTCTCATGTTTTCTATATTATTAGACTTGTTTTCTAAAACAAAAAGCTTGGTAAAAGAAAGTGATTTAGTCTTGTATAACAATACAATCCCCAGTGCCCATAGTTTTAACTATTTTATAGTGGTGTATACACATATCCATCCACAAGAGATGCACAACTTCTGTGACAAGAATTTGATGACCAATTTTATATACAATACCTCTTTCTCTCCAGGAAACGCATCTCTGATGGCCTGCTTCACTTCTGCAACTGAAGATACAACAATACCTTTGGGAACATTCACTCCATATTTGCTCATCAGACTTGCACCCTGCGAACAACTTCACAAAAATTATGTCAAAAGAAGATAATGGAAAAAATTGCAAGTTCGAAGTTCTCAATGATTTCATAAAGTTGACAAAGAAGTGTCGTTCATATTATTTACTGAAGATTAAAACATAAAGCTATGACACCAGATAAAAAAACTAAAATTATTTGAATTATAAGCTTAATTTATCTAGACAAGAAGCATTGTAAACCATAGGAAATATAGATAGTGGCAGTATGATAATGTTCTCTATTCCACAAGTTAAATAGTAACCCTCATGTATAAAATAACGACCAAAGTAGTTCAAACATATTATATCCCTATTTGTTTTTCACTAACTGATTCCAAAAGCAAGGTTGATATCTACATCGAAGACATCTTTTACTTCCAACACAATTTTCAACAGATTTCTAATTTCAATGCTACCCGTTCTTCATCTTGTAGTTCCTGTAACTTCAGCCCAAGCTACACCATTAATGTCAGGTTTGGTAAGCAGAAATATATAAGATAGTTTACTGCATTGATGTTGTATTCTCATATTCCATATCCAAGACCTAAAAGAGAGATGACAACCCTGTTACAGTCTACGTCAAATTATATGTACTTGGTACTATGACTTCCTGTGACGTGGGTATTCCAACAAACCATGGAGTGAATCCCAAGTTGTGTTTTTACTTTCGTTCTATCATCACATTAAAAAAAGACCAATAGATTTTAATAAAAATCCTTAACCACAAAGTTTGCCCCAAAACCTAGAAATTTGCAGGTCTAAAATTTGAACTTTTCAGCAGAGTTATTTACGATAACAATAGTAACCACAAAAAAAATCCAAATATGTTAAGGACAATAATTGAGATCAGGATAACACACAGCAATGATAATTGAGCAAAAGTAATGACAAATCAATCATGACCATATACTATGAAATAACTCAGATACTAAAAAATATCTCAAATTCATGAGGTTGGTCTAACAACAAATAAACAAACAAATTCAAAACAAATCTACAATAAAAGGGAGTTATAAATACTTTCTCCATATAGGGAAAACCCCTATAAAGGCAAATGTCCCCACTGTAAAATAAAATCCATATTACAGATGCTGATTATTTAATATAGGAAACTATAGTATAACTAATAGCCTAAGTTACCAGGATCCGGATACGGATCCACTAGATTTTGAGGAGACAGGATCCTGATATGGCAGGGAAAAGGCAAGTACAAAAAAATATATAAAAATATTTCTATACTTAAAAAAATAGAGTTAAGAATCAAAACCATTCAGGAATCACAACAGTAAAACCATAAGTTATAACCAAAAAAGAAAGTTACCATGCATTTTACTATTAGCCATTCATGTACCATAAATGAAAACTGACAATTTAATAAGTTATATCCATCATTGATAATTGATAATTTTGAAGACCATTTTAACACAAGCATGAAGCAGATCATAGCAGTGTTTTTGTGAGCCACATCCACATCTCCATATCAGCAATGAATAAAGTCGTTTTCTTGAAGACTATGTCAGGACTAAATAACTGTGGGGGTGACGTAAGCAACAGCGTAGCACATAAGGATAGATCAGGCCTTGACCATAATGATATATCAAACCTTCAGAGCAGACCTCGAGAGCAGATCTTGACATAGGTATAGATTAGACCTTGAGTAGGAATGGGGTTTAGGAATTTAGCCTTTAGGCATTTAGAGATTTCCATTAAAACATCAATTTTGGGGGGGATCTGTGGATCAAAAAAGTACTGGAAGTTTCAGGATCCGTTTCAATTTCCACAAGATCCGTTTCATGAGCTCGGGATCTGTTTCCTTCTCCAGGGGATCCACTTCCATGAAGGATCCTGGGTAGATCCTGGTGGATCCAAATCCAGATCATATCCACGGATCCGACACACAGGGGTGGCAGATCCAGTAACACGAATAGCATCTTTCAAGGTCACAATAGGGTAAGGTTTAACTAATTATGGCTTAGCAAGGAACTTAATAGAGTTATCATGAAACTGTCTGTACAGAAGATATAGATGGGAAGGTATTTTCCATTCAACAAGGTTAACCAGATGTATTGGAAAATGCTTCTGAATTTGCATTTAATTAACACTGACAGGAAACTAGTTTCAGTGGCATCAAACATATGACCAAGAAGCAAAAGACCACATGATTTTATTAAAATAAATTGCACATCTTCAGAATCATGGCAACAGTTTCTATTTTTGTTTGAAAAAGCTTACATCAATGAACAAAAATTGTTTATATCAATCCAGGTTGTGGTCTAGTGGTTGAGATAGTGCATTTCGACACTAATGACCCAGGTTCTAACCCCAATGGGTGTTAAGGCCCGTAAGTATAAGTTGGCCAAGTTTGTTGAGATTTATATGAAGATTAATTCAATTTATAAACATTAATATATATGTGTACGTGTGTCTCAATAAAAGGGGGTTTTGTGATAACTTTTTGAAGATTCCTGAAGTTTTAAGATGAGTATTTTCAAGTCCCTTGTATCTCGCTTGATAACTTCTATTTACTCTCTAAATTTTCTGTTAGATTTAGGGTAAATTTGAAAACAGCAGTCCCTTTTTAATTTTAATTGCAAGAACAACTTAGATCTGTAGCTTAAACTAAGAACAGAGCATATAAAAGATAGATCTATATGAGATATTAACAGCTTGAAGAAAGCTACTAAGAACACATATGGAAATTAGCTCAGATCTAAGACAATAATGAACAGCTATCTGAATACAACAGATCTATATAATTCAGATCTAAATACTCAGATCTATATGACTCAGAAGTAAAT
>JZKD02S1672714.1:1627536-1658131 GCA_000966675.3 Picea glauca
CTTTGAAATATGAATTGTTGTATTTGAAATAATAGTTAATTGTTTTAAAAATATAAGTAAAGGATAAACTCATCGTATGATAGAGTCTCATGGTTATAGCTTCGCCTACTCTTAATTCACGTAGGGTTCTCACTTCCTTTGGTCAAGTGGATTATGGGATGTGTGACTATTGCATCATTTGCAATATTAATTAATGGATCAACTTCAAACTTATTTAAGTCTTCGAGGAGGCTTAGACAAGGTTGCCCACTCTCACCCTATCTCTTTATTTTGGTAGTAGAGGGACTAGGTAGAGCCATAAGTGAAGCTAAGAGAATGAGGAGAATCAAAGGTGTGAAAATAGGAAGATATGAGGCACTCACACACTTATTATTTGTAGATGATGTTATATTTTACAACTTTATAATAAGGCTAAACACACGGAAATAAATGAGAATAAATCTACAATTTAGATATTTTGTTTGGAAGGTATTCAGGATGTGGATATTGGAGGATGTTTTCCTTTTCAACACTTAGACATATCAAGATGGGTTAAATATATGGGCTTCCCTCTTAAGCCTAATTGTTACGGAAAGGAAAATTGGCACTGGCTTCTATCCAAAATTAAAAGATGCATCACTTTTTGGTGCAACCGGTGGCTCTCTATGGGAGGTAGATTAGTTTTGATAAAGTTAGTGATATAAGCTATTCTAGTATATTGGCACTACCTAGGTCATATACCCAAAGGTATTCTTGAAAAAAATAAAAAGTTGTGTTTTAAATTCATGTGGAAAGGGAGCAGTGAATACAAAGGGAGTCATTTGCTTAAGTGGCAAAGGATTGCAGCTCCAAATGCCCTGGGGGGTTTGGGGATTAAGAACATACATTTATTTGGTAAAGGTATGCCAGCAAAATCATTGTGGAATGACATCATAAAGGAGATCATGTGGAAAATGATTCCCATACATAAATACATTGCTCTATGAACTCTCTTGGATTGGGTAAGAAAGGAAAGGAAGAGTATAATGAATGTATCAAACCAATGGAAAGCAATGACACTAGCCTTCCTAGTCATAGGCTCTTATCTGGCATGGAGAGTGGGAGTTGGATCACAAGTAAGAGTGGGGACAGATGCAGTAATGGGGTGTGGTAGAGACATATTCCTCCTTAAAGAAATCATACAACACCTACAGGTATTTGCAAATGTACAATTAATATGATTGACAACCTAAATGACACATCCCAATGGTCTCAAGGATGGAGAAAGGCAATAGATCTTGGTCAAGAAGGAAATTTGGCCCAAAGTGGAATCTCTTTTTAGCAAAACTCAAGAAGGCACATATAGGATTAAACAATTCCTCGAATTAATTAATTTGGGCTATGAATGGAGCAGGGGCAAATTATACCTCTAATCTTCCATCTTGACTCTTTTTGTACTAGGACCAGGTGATGACAAATGGTGGTGGAAGAAGCTTTGGAAAGTTAAGGCCCCTCTCAAGTGTAAGTTGTTAATGTTGCTTGTATTGAACAATAAATTTTTAACATTGGAATCCCTACACAAAAGAAATAGAGCATGTTCAAGTATTTGTTTACTTTGCAAGTGTGGTGAGGAAAACTCTTCACATTCATTCTTACATTGTAATTTTTCTCAGAAAGCCTGGGATGAGGTTGGAGAGTTTTTGGGTATCCATAACCTTTGGGAATGCGAATCCATAGATACTTGTCTTAATGTTTGATTTACTCGACAAGATTTAAAGTGTTTCGGGGCAAATCCCATTTACGGTTCTATGAGGAATATGGATATCTAGAAACTCTATTTTGTTTGAAGAGAAGATGATGCTTACTTTTCAGGTAGTTACCCAGGTTAATACTTTATTTCTATATTATAAGGTTATTCCAAAGGTTAAACCACAAAGAATTATATCATAGATATAGGTGGACAAGTTTTTAGCTTGGGGATATTTCAATGGGGATTATCAAGGCCTAGACTCTCTCGGTGGGATTGACTTCATTCTTCATTTTTCGGATACACACAGATTTCAGGTCAAAGGTAATATATGAAGAGGAACAAATAACCAAGGGGAGTTCAAGGCTTTGTACTACTTACTAAAATCTACTTTGGATGGAGGGATTGATAAGCTTAAGGTTATGGGTGATTATTCTATGGCCATTATTTAGATGAAAGGAAGCCTCCAAATACAAAATAATTATCTCCTTCCACTAGCACAACGACTAAAGGCAATATATAATCAATTTCTTTGGGTCAACTATACCCATATTTATAGAAAACACAACAAGATTGCAGATTGGCTCTCAAAGGAAGGACTTTAACTACCTGAGCTTTATGGTTCTTTTGAGGAAGTACAGGACGAGGATACGGTGGTTTTACAATAGTTTTCATTTAATGATTTATGAACTCCTTTTGAACTTGTATTTTGTTAATACATGGGACTGATAAGTCTATTGTTTGTTTTCAATTACTTGATAGATAGTATACTTGATATTATGAAGTTTGTGGATCTTTATGGATATATAGTAAAATATTCTAAAGAGATATGTCTCTAGATGATCTTTTTTGGACTATGCCTAGAGCACCTGAGTATTGCATTTATGTTTATCTCAAATAAAAATATGTTTTTTCCTTGGAAAAAAAAAAGGAAAAATTCATGAAAGTGACACATGGGGTAGGTGAATATTAGTTCATTGTGAAATTGAGAAAAATATGATTTTTGCATGGGTGACGTGGTTGATCTCCTTAATCCAATAAACACATGAGAACCCCATGGGTTTTTTTCGGGGGGGGGGGGAGTAAGGAGAGTGGTAAGGAATAATGTTTAATTCTTGTTAGAATGTCATGGAAGATATGCCACTTGGTTAGCTAAATTTGGGAAGGAAGCCAAGTGGTTTTACCATTCAAAACCCCATGTTAATGGATGGGAAAGTATAATAGGTGGAAAACCCACCATTAATACATATTCATCATATTGAATTATGTACTAGTTCTTGGTTGTGAACCCACACAACTCAAGGGTCCTACTGAAATAAGTTTTCCTCGGGTATGGTTGGGTGGAAATTGGTTGGCACTCATTGAGTTGGAAAGGGTAAGGAGATTGAATATTGGAATACTTATTCAACAACGAGAATCAAATTGTTGTCAAATATAATTTCGTATTTGGTTTAATGGTTCCATGCAGATGATTTCATGGTTAAAATAGACTTCATGGTTAAAATAGACTCCCATATTTGGAGTTGTTGGTGATTGAGGATGTCAGAGGGCAATGTCCTCAAAAGATGTGCATGCAAAATGTGGAATCATGTAATGGTTGCTTCATATGTATTATCCTTACTTTGAATGGAATGATGTGAGTTCTTATGGGTGACGATGATGATGTGATTTTTGTGCTAGAATTGGAATTATGTTAACTTATTAGGAATGATAATCTTCTATAGGGTTACCAAATGTTCATATTTTTACATAAAACGAGCTTTAGTTTTCTAGAAAGAATCTTGTTAATCTCATCACAATCAGGTTTATAACAAGCATTAATCTTGTGTGGTTACTTGTGAGTAAGGATGTATGAGGTGCATCATCCTTTTTCCACAAGTCTTTGGCAAAGGATAACTCAAGTTGTTGTTTTTATTTTGTCATTAATTGGTTGTTGTAACCACTCATATATTATATCATTAACTAGTTGTGGAAACTACTGATGAAATCAATACCAAATGAGTAGTGTTTGTAAGGTATCTGATGTATTATAATAAGTATAAACATAAATATTGCAACAAATACCAGCAGAACAACAAAATATAGAGAATCACAACACCAAAAATGATACCTTTATTGATAAAAAGTCAAGTTCACTTGCCTCTTTGAGGGGGAAACCTTAAGCAGAGCATAGCTCTATTACAATAATTCTCAAGACAAGACTTTTCGATGCCTTCTACTCGTATTTATAGTAATTCTATCTTCTAAAGAGCATTCTAGAGGAAGATATTTCTAGAAGTAGAAGCTTTTATTAAGTATTCTTACATTAGACTTGTTCAGATTATTAAATAGGCCTTATTAACTAATGTCGACCTTTATTACATGAAAATATGTTATTCTACCTATGTGAGGGGTTAGGGAGGTCAAGTCCTTAACATGCCCTCCCCCTTGAAGAATAGCCTTGTCCTCAAGGCTTGAGATGAGAATTTTTTTGCAGAATGGTAGTTGGCTCCCAAGTGGCATCTTCTGGAGGTGTATCCTTTCACTAAACTAACACTTCCTTGATGTTGCATTGACGAAGATGACGCTCTCGCTGGTCCAAGACTGCTTGCGGCTACAGCCAAATGGAAACTTCTTCATCCAACTCACAAAGACTAGTTTGAGTCTAGCACTTAGTTCCAATCACTTTCTTTAAGCACGAGACATGAAAAACAGGATGGAGCTTAGAATGAATGAGTAGAGCTAACTAGTAAGCTATAGGCCCCACTTGCTTGAGAATTGCATAAAGACCATAAAATTTGGGGGCAAGTTTTTGATAGTGCTAAGATTTGAGTGAATTCTACTTATAAGGTTGCAGACGAAGAAACACCTAGTCCCCTTTAGCAATTTGACATTCGGAATGACCCTGATCTACTTGTTTCTTCATGTGATTCTAAGCCAGGATCAAATTTTCTCTAAGGGTACAGAGAATGGACGCTTGGACTTTAAGATTATTGTCAACCTCCTGAACCTTGGAGACACCTGGCATGTTTGAAAGAACTAACAATGGTTTTTTCTTGTAGATTGCTTCAAAGGGATTCATGCGAGTGGTAGTATGGTAAGATGTGTTGTACCACCATTCAAACAGGGGTAACCAATGAGCTCATTAATTTTGTTTGTCAGATGCAAAACACGACAAATGTATTTCCAAACACTTGTTGACAACTTCAGTTTGTCCATCAATCTGGGGATGATAAGCGGTGTCGAGATGCAATTGGGTTCCCTGAATCTCGAACAATTCTTGCTAAAAAATGTTGGTGAAAGTTGGATCACGGTTAGAGACAATAGAATGAGGGATGCCATGGAGTTTGAATATATTATCTAGAAAAAAATGAGCCACTGTGGATGTGGTGAATGGGTGTTGAAGAACACATAAATGAGAATATTTGGAAAGATTATCTACTACCACCATGATGACTGACTTATTGCGATTTAGGTAAGCCAAGAATGAAATCCATAGAAATATCCCTCCAAATAGCAGGTGGAGTCAAGAGCAATTGGTGTGTGCCTAGATCTTTGATTGTTTCACCCTTATTACATTGACAAGTATCACATTCAACCACAAAGGTGTGGATGTTATGTTTCATATCATCCCCAAAAAAGGAATGTTTGACCCGTTCATAGGTTTGGTAAACCTTGAATGCCTAGTTGTGGGTGAAGCATGAAACTTAGAGAGCATCGTGGATTTAAGGTTTGATCATTCACTTAAATACAAACGACATTTATAGTGGAGCTCTTCATTGTGCCAAGAGTGCCCTGGAGAAGCTCAAGGATCCTCTTACAATTTTTGGATCGGGATAAAAAGTTTGGGGTCTTGCAACCATTCCTAGTGAACGGCCTGACGCCAGTCTACTACAATGAATGAAAGGGAAAAGAGGGACCCTTCTTCTTCATATTTCCTTGAAAGAGCATCAACAACCACATTTTCTTTGTCCTTCTTGTAGATGATCTCATAATCATATCCAAATAGCTTGGTCACCCATTTTTGTTGCTCCAGGGATGAAATTATTTCTTCTGGAAAATTCTTGAGGCTACGATGATTAGTTTTAATTTGGAAGCATTGCCCCAATATATAAGGATGTCAAAGATCCATTGCATGCAGTATAACCAACATTTCCTTTTCATAGGTTGATTGGCCCAAATGTCGCTCTAATAGTTGTTTGCTAGTGAAAGCCAAAGGTCGACCATCTTGCACAAGGACTGCCCCAATTCCTTTCCCTGACGCATTGCATTCCAGGACAAAAGTCTTGGTGAAGTCAGGTACTGTCAGGATAGGAGTTGTGCACATAACATCTTTCAAGGTTTGGAAGGAATGATCGGATGTTAGAGTCCAACTGGAAGCATTCTTCTTAAAGAGAGCAGTGAGAGGAGCAATGATTTTTCCATAATTATGAACAAACTTGCAATAATAGCTCGTTAAACCTAAGAAACCACACAGTATTTTAAGAGTTATAGGGTGAGGCCAATCCTCCATAGCTTCAATTTTCTTAGGATCCACCCGTACATCATCCTTTCCTACAATATGACCCAGGTACTCAACTTCAGAGGCACTAAAAGCACATTTAGAGTGTTTGAGAAAAAAATTATGCTTAGATAGTAGATGGAGAACTTGATCCACATGGGTGAGTTGGGCTTGCCAAGTTTGACCATAGATGAGAATATCTTCAAAGAAAACTAAGACAAAATGACAGAAGAAAGGATGGAAGACATGATTCATGAGAGTTTGAAAAATGGAGGAGGAATTACACAAGCCAAAGGGCATGACCAAGAACTCATAGTGACCCTCGTGAGTTCTAAAGGTAGTCTTGGGGATGTCTTCCTCTTTCATATGTATCCGATGGTAGCAAGAACGAAGATCAAGTTTTGTAAAGTATTGAGCACCACTCAATTCATCCAAAAGGTCATCAATGATAGGAATGGGAAATTTGTCTTTGATTGTGAGTTTGTTAAGGGCACAAAAATCATGACACATGCATCAAGTGCCTTCTTTCTTGAGTACCATGACTACCATAGAATAGAGGCTGGCACTAAAACAAATAACACCTGCTTCTAGCAATTCTTGAACAACTTTCTCAATTTCATTTTTTTGGGCAAAGGGATGACGATAAGGGTGAACATTGGGAGGAAGATTGCCTAGTACTAGAGGAATTGAATGATCATGGGCACCACGGGAAGGGGGAAGTCCATGGGGAGTGTTAAAAATAGCTTGGTGTCGGGAGAGTATAGATTGGAGGTCAAGGTGCATAGAGGGTGTCTCAACGGCGTGAATGGAATGGAGTTGGAAAATAATGTTAGAATGACCTTTTTTTAGTAGCTTTTCCATTCGGTGGGAACTTATGATCTCAGGTGAGCCTATTGTGATGCCTTGCAATTTATATTGTCGTCCCTCTTATTGGAATTGTATGGTTAGGTCCTTAAAGTCCATGAGGATGGGGCCAAGAGTGTGTAACCATTCAACATCGAGCATAATGTCACAACCACCCATGTCAATAACAAACATATGAGATTTTAGGTGGTACTGACCAATTTGTAAGCACACGTTTTCACAATGCCCGCCACATTTCATGGAGCCGCCATTAGCAATCATGATTTGAAAATTGTTAAGTACATGGATATAGTAATTGATTTCCTAGGAAATGCGACGATGAATAAAATTATGGGTGTTGCCACTATCAATGAGGATTATGACTTTTCAATGCTTAATGTATCTAATAAGCTTGAGGGTTTTGGGGAGTAGAGAAGCCAATGAGGGCATGCAACAAAATCAACAGTTCAACTTCTAGTGGATCAGAGGGATGAGTACGATCATTTGCTTGGGATAGCTCCTCCACAAGGGAAACTTTGGCCTCCTCATCAGCAACATCCTTAGAAATGGCCATACAAACTTATGTTCCTCACACGCGTGCCCCATAAAATATTTTTCATCATAGTTATCACAAAGACCCTTGAGTTGGCGTTCATCCATTTATGCTTGAGTTAATTTATGGATCTAGAGAGGAGTGGCAAGAGGGGTAGGAGTGGTAGGTCTAGGGCAAGGAATAAAAGAGGGTTTTCGGTTTTGGGAAAAGACAACTTGTGCTTCATTGGCACATTTAGTAGCTTCCAACCAAGTTTGGGGGCGATCCATGACGACTTGGGCTCAAATTTCATCCTTTAGGCCACTGATAAAGCATTCCCTGAAGAAGGCATCTGACATGCCCTTGTTCTGAAAGTCAAGTGCTCAAATGTGACGTTAAAGTCTTCCACGGTGCTACATTGTTTCAACTTGGTCAAACGACCCAGATGGTGTGTGTTGGTGTCAAAGCATTCATAACGTTCGGCCACAAAATGTGTCTAAGCAACATACCCTTGGCATGATTTTTTATGCCATTTCCACTTATGTAGGAGAATCGAGAGCATGGCTATGGGTATGTTAGAAACCCAACATGAGAATGATGATGATGATGCAGGGGGGATAAAGGTACATGTATCCAAAA
The DNA here is from genome assembly GCA_000966675.3 of Picea glauca. Classification (NCBI taxonomy): domain Eukaryota; kingdom Viridiplantae; phylum Streptophyta; class Pinopsida; order Pinales; family Pinaceae; genus Picea; species Picea glauca. The sequence continues at coordinate 1,635,736 of JZKD02S1672714.1, forward strand.
AAGCGATGGAATAATGGTTGATGAACCATGTATGAGAAAAAGTTTCCAAGAGAACCGACAACTGCATCGGCTAACGACCCATGTACTCTGGTGGATGGTAATCTTTTCATATGGACTTCAACAAACACTATCTATTGCAGGTATGAAATGAAGAAGATCATAGACAAATAAAGAAGAAGACCAAAGATCGAAAAAGACAAAAGATGTGAGCAGAGATGAAGATGAAGGAATCAGTTCAAAGGACCATTGAAAGATGGAAAGAGGGAGTATGATAAATAACTCCTACTTATGAATACTCACACTTGTAATGTTTAAATAAATAAATTATATTGCTTGTAATGAGGTAGACTAAATTCTAGAAAGTATATATAGGAACGAAAGATGGAGAGAAATGAGTAGATGTAGGGATGAACATTGATGAGAGAATCATGGAGATATTGTAGAGAGATCATAGGGGTTAATTATGGAGATGGTTGTGTATTTGTTTGAACTAATTAGCTAATTATGAAATAATTGTTATGGTCGCCTATAGTTATATAATGGACCATTTGTACACTAAAATGAAATAATTGTTATGGTCACCTATAGTTATATAAGGGACCATTTGTACACTAAATTGACACATGGGAATGATGTCATAATAAATACTCCCCTTAGGGAGTTTGGGGAGTTTATTTTCCTCTGTCCCTTGCTTTGCAAGACGTAGTATGTGTGTTTTTATTTCCATTGCGGCTTTGATCGCTATCATTTGGTATCAAAGCATGGGAGAATGCAAGAGAGCTTGTTGGAATTATTGTCTTGAAGAGTCGCTTGCAAGGGCAATATTGTGTCTGGGATTTATTACCTGAGAGAAGAGGGAATCAATTGTAAGCCATCATAGTTGTTGTTGAAGGTACATTAACTGTGAAAGAGATGTGTGTATGGAAGAGTTGATGGTGTGGCAGATGATGCTCGAGACATCTCCTAATTGGAATTCATGAGAGCATCTATAACACACATTAGACACTGAAATATAAATATATTACACAAATTACACAGAGATACATCACACTTAAATAAGTGTTGTGAGATCCAACTTATTCCACTCTTGGAGGGAGAGGTTGAGAGAATCCCTCAACATCCTCCTGCAAACCCAATCCAATCCCTAAACTCTAGTATGTAGCATTAATTAGGCATTATCTCTAACACCCCTCGTTAATGCCTACATTACAAAACTTCACAAATTACATAACAGAAAAGGTTACAACACTTTGTCTGGCATGATCTTCATCAACGCATACACCCACTCTGATGCCTTTGGATTGCGCTCTTTCTCTTCCTCTTCTTCGAGCTTTCCTTTCAACTCATTTAAAATATAAATGTTTCAGATCATCATTCATGAACTTGTACAATAGACAATATTGACGAACTCGGCTCACCAGGGCTTCCATGAGAAAAGTTGTCAAGTAATGAATCATCCTATGGACATACCTCCATCTGTCAGATATTTCACTTTCGACTATCCATCAGTTTCTAGAGAGGCAATCTAGGTATAGAATGTCTTCAAAATTCACTTATACAAGGTGACTTCCAATCATAAGAACAATTGTTCTTGAAATCAGGGATGCCAACTTATATCAAGATACAAGAGTTCCTACTTTCTTTACATAAACACGTAAACATATAAAAACTTTAATCACACCACACATACATAAATATGTGTATATATATATATATATATATATATATATATATATATATATATATATATATATTGAAAACAAGAAAACGATTACAATGGCTTCCACAGATAGTAGGCTTTTTGCGTGTTTTTACGACGAGTTTCGAGTAAGCCATAAGAAGGCGCATAACCGGTATACTTGCATCTCATCATGGATTTTATGACAACGTCCTCTACATTGATCGATGTTTTGAAGCACTTGAAGGAAGAAGCATCCTCGTGACCGATGGGAATCATAGTCTTTTCAGGAGATATTTGAGCTAACAAGTAGGAGAACTCACCGCAAATGTTGTTGTTGTATTTCAATAACACAATAATATAAAGAAAAAATAAAAGAAAGGTTAGCATGAATCTACTCTACAAACGTTGACATAAAAAAAAAAAGGTCATCCTATGAATCGAACAATATCAGAACTGATTCATGGAAAATGATGCAACTCCCTTCTATTCTCTACGACTCCTCTCTACAATGATTTCTTCAACTGATCCATGATGTATATTGCGGCTTTAACGAATCCACTGAAAGTATTTCAGGCAACGATGGCTTCTTCCACGAATACGTGACAACTTTGTGTAGCAGCGACACAACTCACGGCTCCTTATGGCAGATAGACTCCTCTTAGAATGCAGAATTTGCCTCCCTTGTCAGAGCAAGGACGCCTTCCTCATTAGATCCACCACGCCACGCAACACACGCCTACCCGGGCTCTTCTCTCATTGTAATATGAAATCACTCAAGGATTGAGTTTGACCTCCTTGCAGTCCATTGAAACTCATGGTATATACACCGCCAATACAAAATTCAGGCACCACCAATACATAATTCAAGCAACAACTACTTTATACTCACGTCCCCATAGCTATAGTAGATCGTGTCTTTCGTCGATTGCTGGTTTAAACAACGTTCATTTCACAACCCTGTTGAAACTCGTCTACCTCGTATTTTAATGAACACAATGCTCTCAATGTTTCAGGTTTAGATCTTCCACCTAAGTTCTGATACCAAATTGGAATTCATGAGAGCATCTATAGCACAGATTAGACACAAAAATATAATTATATTGTCCAAATTACACATAGATACATCACACTTAAATAAGTGTTGTGAGATCCAACTTATTTCACTCTTGGAGGCAAAGGTTGAGAGAATCTCTCAACATCCTCCAACAAACCCAATCCAATCACTAAACTCTAGTATGTAGCATTAATTAGGCATTATCTCTAACACTCATGTTGCTTGGTATTGATGGGTACTCGAGAGAATGAAAAGTTTGAATATGAAATCACATACATCATTGCCATTATTCACATAAAATAATTTGCTGACTATGTGAGGGCTTTGCAATCTCTTTTTGTATTGCAACATCCATTCTAATGGATTATATACTTTATATAAGAATCCAAATATTTCAGTTATTTTTATATAGTTGTTTGTTGTTCGAAACAAAAATATTTTGTAGCCCATTGAAGGGACCGAGAGCTGTTTGTTTTATTTCAAGTGTGAATTGGAACTTTGCTACTTGGAAATAGTGAATGGTCTGAATATAAATCAGAAGGAGTATTGGTCAAGCTGACTTGTTGAAGCCGGGGCACAAATCTTTGAGCCAAATTGCACAAGATGAGACATTAAGAGAATTTGATTTCCAATTTCTCATAGATGTCCAACATAGGTTGCTTCTCAGGGTTATGTCTTCATTATCTCATTCTCGAGGACGTTGTCACAGCATGAGCGCAACTTAATTTTTTTTTGTTTGAGGGATGTGTATGGGGAGAGATGTGTATGGGTTATCAAAGAAGAAGAATTGGAGAACCACTATGAATGAGCAAGCTGCAGAGAAGAAAGGGAAAAAAAGGACTTCAACAAAAGTTATGGAGTCACTAAATGATTGTATTATTATATTCAGGATCGACCTATGTTTCCCTTGTTGCTATAGCGAATGGATTGTACCTGTGACAAAGTATGGCCGACAGGTGGACAAATAATGGAGGCTTAACATTTCACATGCGAGAGAAAACAAAGTGAAACTATTGGAAGAAGGTATGCATTTTATTTGGCATAACCATTTTCCATCCATTGATTATGTGAGTAAATATACAACAAAAACATTTTTTAATCAGATTTCAAAAGAGTGACATTAACGAGAGTCTCCTAGACAAATTCCAAAACAAAGTAAAGTGGAATGCTTTAATGTAAGGAGATGAGAGCCAAAAGACATGTTGGAAAGTTTGTAAGTTGGAAAATGAACGCAAAGCTCTCATGTCAAAGCCATAAAAAGTGTTAAATTAGTATGAAGATTAAAGTATGTAAGTTAAGTGATGATATAAGGAGTGGAGTTAAGGTCTTGTTTGGAGAAATGTATAAAAGAGTTGGAAGAGAGTCATGCCAACCAAATGCTTATAAAGAGTTCAATCAAAGTCATCTAAGTAATCAAAGTCATCTAAGTAGTGTAATTAATTTTAATTGGTTGTAATGACTATGTGAGTCAACATTATTTCCTAGTTGTAGTATATGAATTTTTTTTAACAAAAGTATTTCTTCATTGATAAGGGGAAATTTGGAGTGCATGATCGGTGATACCCGTTGGCCTAACAAATTATATCAAGTTATGTCATAAGTTGAAGTTAGATTGAGAAGTTTGGAGTCAAAGTATAGTAAAGTTTAAGTCATGTCAATTGTGCGTCAATTAAGTTTGCCAAACCAAGGTCATAGGTATCTTGTTGATTTTTGTGTAACCCAACAAGAAACATATTTTGTAAACGTGTAATTACAAAAGATTGCAGGTGTCTTGTTGGATGGAGACGTCCCTCCTACATGAAACAATTTTATGCAGGTAATACAGAGAATATTCATAATTATGCAAGAAGATGTAGACTCTAGGACAAAAGAAGATGATATTGCAAAGAACACAAATGAATAATGAAGATGTTGTTGACTCCATGATAGATAAATGCAAACAAAAGGAAGATTGATGCAGAAAGAGAAAAAAGGATGTAGACTTCAAGAAAAAAGTATATTTGTGGTAGAACCCTACAACAAGAAAGTTGCAATAGAAAGAAGAACAAATTCCAACTGTGGTTGGGTAGAAGTTGTTGAGATAACTCCATATTTGCAAATGTGGGTAGAGTTTTCCAGAGAAGGGAGCAGGTGTATCTCTTGAGAGAAAGCGAGAAAGTGCAAAAGCCTACAATTATGGCAACTAAGGAGCAGAGGACATTCAGAAGGTTATAGCGGAAGGAACCAAGAATACCAAAAGGCCAAGTTCAGGAGAATGACTATGGGTAGTCAAGTAAAGGGTTCAGAAGGAATTCACAACAAAGTGAAAGAAGACATAGACTCCAATGAAAGGGAAAGTTGAAATAGAAGGACTCCTATGCATGAAAAAGAATAAGCAAGAGGCGAGAGGAAAGGACAGAAACATGGATGCAAGGAAAGCAAATGAAAGAAGCGGCAAAAGACAAACACAACAAAGCATTAGAAATGAAGCAGTGAAAGTGTGAAGAACAAAGAAGTAAGCAAAGCAAGGTATAATTAATAGTTTGTGTCATTTGAGATGTAAATACAATAAATCCATAAAGAATGACATACCTAAGAAGTTTAATGGTCCTTGGCTAATGTATCAGTGGTGGTTTTAGTCTTATGTTTGTATGAAGACTAGATTGCTTACGTTGAAATGAAAGTATATGTACCTAATGTATGCCCGATGAAGCATCTATTCCCCATAATTCGTTAAGTTTGCGGTACTCTAAAAAACACATTGTAATGGTTTGTGGTTAGCTAAAACCATTGATGTAATGAAAGCCATGAGAGAGAATTTGCTCAACCGTGGATAGAACTGTCGCTTTTAGGCAGTCCACATCTGACAAGAATGTTGATCTGAGGCAATTAACGAGATTCCAAGTCATGAAAAAGGGCTTGTGTGGTTGAGCATGAAAGGGAGATTGCAAGTCATGAAAAGGGGGCTTGCATGGGGCAAACTGTCAGACAGAAGTTTGCGAAGTGATGGAGAACTCATGGACAGTAGTCCATGAATGGTTCTCGTTCCTTAGGAGTTTGATGCAGGAGCATTGAGAGCATGGCTATGGGTATGTCAAAAACCCAACATGAGGATGATGATGATGGTGATGCAAGGGGGATAAAGGTACAAGTATGCAAACAAGTGATGGAAGAATAGTTGATGAACCATGTACAAGAAAAGGTTTCCTAGAGAACCGATAGATACAGTGGTTAGCGAGCCATGTACTCTGATGGATGGTAATCTTTTCATATGGACTTCAACAAACACCATCTATTACAGGACCCAGGTATGAGATGAGAAAGATCACAAACAAATAAGGAAGAAGACCAAAGATCGAAAAAGACAGAAGATGTGATCAAAGATGAAGATGAAGGAATCGATTCAAAGAACCATTGAAAGAGGAACATGGGAGTATGATAAATAACTCCTACTTGATGAGTACTCATACTTGTAATGTTTAAATAAATTAATTATATGGTTTGTAATGAGGTAGACTAAATTCTAGAAAGTCTATGTAGGAATGAGAGATGGACAGAAATAAGTAGATGTAGGGATGAACATTGTTGAGAGAATCATGGAGATATTATGGAGAGATCATAGGGGTTAATTATGGAGATGGTTGTGTATTCATTTGAACTAATTAGCTAATTATGAAATAATTGTTATGGTCGCCTATAGTTATATAAGGTACCATTTGTACACTAAATTGACACATGAGAATGATTTGATAATAAAATATCCCCTTCGGGAGTTTATTTTCTCATGTTCCTTGCTTTGGTAGTATGTGTGTTTTTATTTCAATTGCAGCTCCGATCACTATCAACCATCATTGCTAACGTTCATGATCCAAATATAGGACATCATAATAAATTTTTTCCAACTCATCAATGATGCCATGCAAGGAGAAGCAATGTTCCATTTGAGTGACCCGACCAATGGGATACAAGCCATCAAATTTGTTCACCTCCACTCTTGGAAGATGTAGATCACGAGGAAGGTGGTTGGACTGAAAAGCCTACGAGTTAGAGGAAACAACACATTCTAGGTTATAAGGTTGTTCAGGTGAGGTAGGGCCTCTAGGAATATACAATAATTAAGTGATCTTGGTAGCAAAAGATTCAAGTTGGCGGTCTATGTGGGCATTGATGCCCTGTTTCATATCTTCCATTTTGGCCTCTATGGTGGAATTCATGGACAAATTGATGGTGGACATATTGGCATTGATTTGTCTCATTTCCTTCTTGGTAGTGGAGATATCAGATGGCGAGGCATTAAGGTGGTTGTCAAGTTTTTGGTTGGGGGTTTGAGCCATGGTGAAAGGGAAACATAGGAATGGGGCGGGTGGGTCTGCACAAAAAAGGGTTACTAATGAAGGGTACCATTAGGATCAATGCAAAGAGAGGAATCCAATGGAATAGGCAGTCAATAAGGGTGTCAGGAAGGGTGGGTGTGTCCACAGAAAAAAAAGGCTTACAAGTGATAGGTACAATTGTGATCGGGGTGAAGAGAATATTCTAATGGGATAGGTCTCGAATAAGGGTGCATGCAGGACCATTATACTCTTTTTTTTCTTTACTATTGCAGAGTTATAATCCAGCCTGAAGAATACTGCAAATTCCAAATAGTTAACAAGGAAAATTGTGTAGGAATTTTGCAACCAAGATGTAGGAGGCAAGGTTGTGCAGTAAAATATCCCTTATGTTCCTTTTTTGTTATATTTTATTCCCAAGGGATAGGGTTTGCAGGGGTCCTCTAGACAAGGGTTTTTTTTATGCTATAACTCTCTAATATATGTGCAGGGTTGAATAGTAGTACTCAGCCCAATATCTTAGGGCACCAACTAAGGAATCTTGATTGTACCCTTAGTTGTACTACCCAATTACCCAGGTACTAGAGAGTATGTTCTCGAGTGTTATTCGCGTTGTCACTATAGCAGTCAGGTAGTTGATCGACTGATCTAGAGTTGGTTTCAGGAGACCTAGGGGACTCCCTATATACCCAACGGTACGTGGGAGTGATGGCCATGTACAAATTCTGTGTGATGCGATACTACTCGAAGGGGTACCAACATGGGTTACAAATGTTTCCAACAAGGAGAAACTTTTGTTTCGAGTAACCCCGTGAAAGCGTTTATATTTCCTGCATGTAGTCTTCCCTAGCCCTAGTTTTACCCATTGAACGACAGATCTCAGTGCTTTAAAGATGCTGATAATACACGTCTCTACCCTAGAAAAAGTTACCCACAATTTCTGCAAAGGAAGAGCTCTGATACCACTTGCAAGGCACCGGATGTATTATAATAAGCAAAAATAGAAATTTTGCAGCAAATACCAGTGGAACAACAAAATATAGAGAATCACAACACCAAAAATGATACCTTTATTGATGGAAATCCAAGTTCACTTGCCTCTTTGAGGGGGAAAGCTCCAACAAAGTAGAGTTCTATTACAATAATTCTCAAGACAAGACTTTCTCATGCCTTCTTCTCCTATTTATAATAATTCCATCTTCTAAAGAACATTCTAGAGGAAGATCTTTCTAGAAGCACAAGCTTCTATTAAGTCTTCTTGCATTAGACTTGTTCACCTTATTAAATACGCATTATTAACTAATGTCAGTATTTATTACATGGAAAATGTATTATTCTACCTACGTGAGGGGTTAGGGAGGTTAGGTCTCTAACACTCTCGTTGTTCTCTATAGAGACATTTATCTCAACAATGGATTGAATAACAATTGTTGAAGTGAGTTTCATTGTAGGAAACATGTATTAGATTGAAGAACAACCTCTATATAAAGCAATTTCTTGTGATAATTATTCCAGTTCAAAGTCAAACACAAGACAATGGAATGGCTTTGTATCTTATGTATATAACCTTAAACGAGGAATTAAAGGTGTAATTACATATATTGTTGCTTTCCTATGCAAGTTCTAATTGTCTTGCTAGCATAGTGAAACCCAAATCCTAAATGTTCAACGATTACTTAAAAGTCGTATGCATGTGAAGTCAGGATGTGATATGGTCATGAATAACCAATGGAAAGAGCCTCAAGTAGAATGAGTGTATTGCTTAACTTGTTAATTCATTATAATCAGTTCAAAAGTGAATTATGATTTAGTATAGAATATGGACCTAATGTGTGGAAGCATTATGAATTCAACATTCTCTATTGTTTTAAAAAACTATAGTCAGATCTTTGGGTTAGTTTATGTTTTTTTTTGTTTAGTTTTGGTTGTCTTGGTGTCAAGGGGTAGCGCCTATGGGATTAAAACCAACTAAAAAAGTAAGGCATTGGACCTACATGCTTTCTTCTAGTAATGTTTGATATAAATTGTTTATTTTGCGGAAAAACAAAATGCTCGTGACTTCTTGTCTATTGTTTTGGGAAAAACGAAATGTTAATGGCATGTTGTCTATTTGAAAGATACTATGGTAAGGGATAGAAAAAGGAATTAGACTTGTCCTCCACTTCCACCATCTCCTCCTCTGCCTCACCACTTCCTCCTCCTCGAGGTGGTGATCAGGAGCATGTATATATATTAGAAAGATGAAATATATGATGCAATGATCCCAACAACGATGTAGGATTTGACTTGTAGACTTGGTTATAAACCTCTTTCCAAGCCTAAGTTCTACTCAGAGGGAGAGGCATGATAAACTACCTATGGGTGATTTGCATCAAGAATTCAAAAAGGTTAAGTTGCCTAAATTCAACTAAGGGAGAGGTAACGAAAGCTTAGTTGTAAAATATGAACTTATGTTTTGGGTTGGGAGATTACTATAGTAATCAATAGGTTGGGTTGGGCATATATCAATGGAAGGAGAGGCCCTACTTTAGTGCCATACCTTAGAGCCACAAATGGGTTACTTTATTTCTATTGTGATTTAGGAGCAATTTGATGAGCACATCCATAAGAAGTATCTTTCTGAAAAGTACTTGGTGTGGAAGCTAAATGAATTCCATATTCTAAGATAAGGATCTCAAATAGTGCTCGAGTATGAGGAATGTTTTATGGAATTGCTTAGATATGCCAAGCACTTGAATAATGAAAAGCTTAAAGTAAACAAGTCTCTTTATGATTTAAGCCCTCGTGTTAAAGATAAGGTTCATATCCAGATGTCCTAGATAGTGCATGAGGTGGTGCAAAGAGTTGTTATAGTTCAAGAAGAGCTACTTAGTAAAGCTAAGGATATAGAATTTATGAGGCTATCTGGATCTTCAATTCCTTATTTTATGGAGAAACCCCCATTAGTGGATGTTATAGAAAGATTTGTCTCACCCCATGAAACTTGCTCATAAAACCTTTTCCATTTCTCTATGTAGACTTGAAGTCCCCATTTGCACTTCCCAGAGCCAAAAAAACATATTTTTCCACATATACACCCCCTACAATTTGGACAACATGCATATACGTAGGTTTCACCACTACAACCCGCGTACATCGAGTTTGGTGCTCAAAATTAAAAATTGTGTCAGGTTTCCATGTCACGTCACGAGCTCCATGATCCTTGACCTTCCATATGCTGGAAATGTTTCAACTCGTCCCTTCAGTTCCATTTGAAGGCTATAAATGGGCCATATCCAAACTATGGAAGATGAGAGAATTCAAATTTTGAGAGAAAAGATACTCTGGAGAAATTTCACTTCACATTGAGTCTGTATTTATTTCTCCTTTAAAGTCTGAACACATTGTTCAACCCCCAAGCTCTTCCCTCTTTGATCGAGAACCTCATTGTCTCTCTTATATGAGCTTGCCTTTGGTGGAGGATTGAAGTGGTAGAGGCCCAGTTGGAAGGGACTTAGTTTCTAGGTTCCGAGACGTGTCGACACATAAGTTTGTCACTTGTATACTTCTGTTGATCATATTTTAATAGAAATACTCTTTTCTCGTCCAATTGTTGTCTTTCAAATATTTGAATTATTATTCCATGGGAGTATTTGCTATGAATGTTAATGAATTATGCTATTGTATGTGCTACCTTTATATATTATCACCATATGCTTGTGTATATTGGTTGTTGAGGACAAGTTGCAGGTATAAAGCTTTGAGTGAAGTGCTCAACGGTGGTCTTCATCGAACATCCGGACGAGGTAGTCTCTTTATCTTGTCTTGTTAGCATTTACATTTATATATCATATTTGAGATTAGAGTTGATTTCTGCAGTCATTCCGTCTGTTGTGGTTTACCCCATGCCATAGAGTGATTTTCCTCGTAACATAATTGGTGACCATACTGGGGAAGGAAAACCCTTTTTTGAGTCAAACTCTTTTAAAAACTTGTTTGCGGACTTGTAAGTGAGATGTAATGTTAACAGTCGTGTGTAGGGACACATATGCACGGGCAGGCTTTGCCTTGCTTGCGTACATGTCTCCATATATGCGACCCAATGAACTACAACCCGCGTACACCCTAATTCATTATTTGTGTGCTTTAAAACTCAAAAAATAGGGTCTAATTTGAAATTGTAAGCCACTAGAAATGAAGAGGAGAGAGAGAGTACTTACTTGGTCTAGACGGTTGTCAATTCCATCACTTGTAGCTCCCATAATCGACACTTGAATATCGTGGGAAAATCGGTCCAAAATGCACTATGTGGGTAAAAAGTTAAATGGTATGGTAAAATTGGTTATTTTTACTATTAGTAGAATTTTTTTACCCACTTTACATAGTTTTCGCTAATTTTTCGACCTAATGGATTAGTAGTACAGTGGAAGGAGTTGGTTTTGGTGGTTTTGTCCAAGGATTTTTGCGGTTTCTAGCATCATATCACCCGTTCGTGACTTCGACGGGTATTTTCTTTGACCAACATATAAGATAGGTTGCCACTCCATCTTACATTTGCATTATCCTATGACTGTGATCTGTATGCCTTAGGTACGAACCCATTTATTAGCGACATGGAACCTTCCTACTGCTATTAGAAGTGTCGTTATTGAATGGTAGAGGCTTACCAAACATGGGTGCTCTAGTTAGAACCTCTGTGCCATCTGGTGCCCATGCAAAGATTTTTTCCATAGGACCGAGAGTCCCTTATAGTTCCAATATGACTTTGCGTTCGAACCTCATATTCTTACTCATAAGCATTAAACCTATAAAAAAGCGAAAAGATTGTCGAGTGAACTTGTCTCTTTCACATTTGTTAAATGGATTTGAAAGGACGTCTATTTGGTGTAATTTTAGCCCTTTTTTGGACCAAGTAGACGAATTTCTAAAAAGGAATAATCTAGTCACTAGTGGCTAGAAGAGTTCTCCTAGGTATTGTTTTATACTTTTTCAGTCCTAGGGGACCAAATTTATGAAAAATGACATTCTTTGGAGTTAAGTTGTAATTGCATTCCATTATCCCGCTTGCAGTATTGAGCCATTGTCGGTTCTCGCTTTCTCGTTACAAGCCTATTACCTCGGAAATTTGCATTACCAGCCAAGCAGAGCGTTGTCTATATCCTTTGTAGCTTGACACCATGTACCTTAAGAAGAAACAATTCCTCGAGTGTCCACATCCTGCATGAACTTCCTTGCATTGAGCATAGGCATGTTCCACTGTTGGAACTAGTTACTTACTTGCGACACTCGTTTCCTCCATTGTATCATAGCATTCATTTGCTTATGAAAAAACAAAAAAAGACAGGTGGGAAAAGAATATTATCTCATATTGGCAACCATGTGTACAAAGTCATTATGCATTGTAATATTCTCATGAGCAACTAGTTCTTCCAGCTGGGTCTCCATTACTCCACTTCTGGGAATTATAATGTATTTCGGCCATCACAGATACTCCTCTGATCTCACACATTAGGGGGCATCTGTTATAGCAATATTTGCCTCACCCCATGCAACCTGCTCATAAGGCCTTTTCCATTTCCTTATGCAGACTTGAACTCCTCTTTTGCACTTCCCAGAGCCAAAAAATCATATTTTTCCACATATACGCACCCTACAAGTTAGACAACATGCGTATACGTAGGTTACACCACTACAGCCCACGTACATCGAGTTTGGTGCTCAAAATTAAAAATTGTGTCTGGTTTCCATGTCACGTCACGAGATCCATGATCCTTGACCTTCCATGTAATGGAAACGTTCTAACTCGACCCTTCAATTCCATTTGAAGGCTATAAATGGGCCATATTCAAACTGTGGAAGATGAGAGAATTCAACTTTTGAGAGCAAAGATATTCTGGAGAAATTTTCACTTCACATTGAGTTCGCATCCCTTTGTCCTTTAAAGTCTGAACACATTGTTCAACCCCCAAGCTCTTCCCTCTTTGATGGAGAACCTCATTGTCTTTCTTATATGAGCTTTCCTTTGGTGGAGGATTGAAGTGGTGGAGGCCCAACTGGAAGGGTCTTAGTTTCTCGATTCCGAGACGTGCTGAACTTGTATACTTCCGTTGATCATATTTTAATAGAAATACTCTTTTCTTGTCCAGTTGATGTCTTGCAAATATTTGAATTATTATTCCATGGGCGTATTTGTTATGAATGTTAATGGATTATGCTATTGCATGTGCTAACTTTATATCTTATCACCATGTGCTTGCGTACCTTGGTTGTTGAGGACAAGTGGGAGGTATAAAGCTTTGAGTCCAGTGCTCAACGGTGATCTTCATCGAATGTTCGGACGAGGCAGGCTCTTTATCTTGTCTTGTTAGCATTTACATTTATATAGCATACTTGATATTAGAGTTGAGTTCTGCAGTCATTCCATCTGTTGTGGTTTACCCCATGCCATAGAGTGATTTTCCTCGTAACAGTGGATTTCATGGGGATAGTTACAAGTACTCTTCCTCTATACATCTAGAAGCTTGGAGGGGAAATACTTTGAAGATTTAGAGGAATCCATTTTCCAGATCTCATGTCTAGAAGAGTGGTGCTCGTTCTCAAGGTTCTTTTTAGAGCTCAACTCATAACCCCGTGAGAACAACAAAAGTACTAAGGACTTATCCTATGGGTGGTTTTTGGAGTTGTGTTGGACCACATTTTGAGAGAAACTTCCACAAGACACAGTTGGATGAAAAATCTAGTTAAAGATGGAAAATGGTTAGAGATATGGGTAGATCCCATAAGATTCATACAAATATTCATAACAAACAGGTTGAACACTAGTGGTTAGTGCTTGAAATGATAGGTAAATTGAATGGTATTGTTGTTTCTATTTTAATTGATCTTAGTGCCACTAAAATTTTCATTTCACCCAATGTTTTAAATAGATGTGTATTGGTGGTGACAAAGCAAGATTGATTTGATTAAGCTAAGATGGCATCGAGTAGTACTCAGGTTGCTAGTTCTTTAGTGTAAAGATGTACTTTGGATTTAGGAGTATGCACTTTATGTGACTTCTCTTAGATCCCGTGATTTAATTGCAAGGATGGATTGGCTAGAGGCCCATTGGGTTATTTTGGATCATCGGGGTAAAATGTTGTATTTCCAGGATGATTTGGAACAATACATGGCTCTTCATTGGAAGAAGAGGCATGCTTATTTGAGATCGATACCAACTTTACTACTAAAAACGTAGTATCATAAAAGGTTTTCAAATGTATGTAATAATGGTTGTGAATGAGGGTATCATTTATCCATGGATAAATACCTTGTTTTATCAAAGTTTCTTGATGCATTTCCAAGTGAACTACCTAGACTTTGCCTAGGTAGAAAGTGGATTTTTTTATTGAGCTTAAGCCTATAATTGAACCAATTTCCAAGGCACAACATCATATGGCTACCCCTAAGTTCTGTAAGTTGTAGGTGAAACTTCAAGATATATTGGAATAAGGTTATGATTAGACCTATTATCTCACCACGGTGTGCACTAATAATATTTGTTGAGAAGAAAGATGGTTCTATTTGATCGTGCATTTGATTACAGGCAGTTGAATCATATCATTATTAGAAATCAATACCTATTGCCTTATATTGATGATCATTTTCATCGGGTGAAGGGAGTTATTTTGTTCTCTGTGATACATTTACAATATAGATATCATCAACGAAGAATTAAGGATGAGGACATTTCAAAGAATACTTTCTATACTCACTTTAGGCATTGTGAGTGCGTGGTTGTACATTTTAGGTTAACCAATGCTCTTGGTGTGCTTATGAGTTTAATGAATGGTGTGTTCAAGAAATATCTAGATAGGTTAGTTCATGTATTGCTAGATGATATTTTGATATATACCAAGACTCCACAAGAGAATGAGAAATAGTTGAGACTAGTTTTGTAATGCTTTGAAGAGAACAAGTTGTATGCAAAGATGTCTAAGTTCTCATTTTTTTCAGCTAGAAATTCATTATTTGGGTCATATCATATCTAGTGATGGCATCATAGTGGATATTGCAAACACAGAAGAAATTGATTGAGGAGTGTGAGAATTTTTTTGGTATGCTTAAGCATTTATTAACTTCAACTCATGTACTAAAGGTACTTGATATGGATTGATCTTTTGTTGTATGTACAAATGCATCCATGGCAAGATTAGGTGTTGTTGTTTTCCCAAGATGGTAGAGGAATTGCATATGCTAAGACCACACGAGGAGGACCATGAAGCTCATAGTTTGGAGTTGTCAACAATGGTCCATGGTCTAATAATTTGGAGACATCATCACACAGGCATATAAATTTAATTGAAATATGATCAGAAAAGCTCATAGTATATTTTTCTCAATGTGAGTTGGATGCAAGACAAAGACATTGGTTAGAGATTCTAAGTGAGGATGTATTTGATATTGCATATATAAAGGGTATTCTAAATACAGTGGTTAATGCACTTAGCAGGAGACCTCAAATCTATTTTCTGATTCCCTTAAAAGTGGATTTAAGGGAACATATTCTAAGAATGATAGATAGTTGGCACATGTAAGTAAGAGAGACCATTTGTGGCCAGGTTGCATGGAAACTCAAGTTTGACGGGTATTCTTGTGATACTAATGGGCTAGTAATATTCTTGAAGAGAAGCTTTCTTCCTCAAAAGGAGAGTATTCATGAGATAATTTCAAGTGAAGGTCATTGTTCCTTGTATGCAAATCATCCAAGCGCGGAGAAGATACACGTTGATTTTAAACCTAATTTCTTTTTGACAGGTACATAGAATGATGTGGATCTATTTGTGGCCAAATGTTTGGAATGCCAACTAGTGAAAGTTGAGCATTCTCATCTTGTTGTAGCCTCATGACATCCTTGATTCTAAATGGGAAGTGATATCTATGGAATTTATTATGAAATTACCTTTCATAGCTAGGAGGCATGATTCTAATTTGGTAATTCTCATGAAAAGAACTTGTAAAGCACTTGTAAAGCTGGGTGCTGGTCCCACTATTATACTTGGCAAGGACTGCATTTTAGGACTCGACCAGGCCTCTTACTTGTCTCCTCAGCTGATTACACATCTAAATTTAAAAAATACCAGATACCTCTTTCAAGCTAGGAAATATAAACTAATTGGGACTCTTATCGATGGCTGGAAAACCAGTCTTGATTTGGATCTACCCATAGAGCTCGTTGTGGAGTGGGAAAAATACTGCACAAAAATTACATGAGCTGGCATCCAACTACAATATATGGAGGATCAACTTATGTGGTCTGGGGGCGACAGATCAGGACACGTTATGGTAAAAAATATCTATTCTGCCATCACAAACTCACTCTGGAAAAATAATATTTTTGGTTGGAGGAAAAACATTTGGTCTTGGAAATTACCACAAAAGATCAAGTTGTTCACCTGGTTAATTGTAGAAAACAAAATCCATACCTGGGATAACCTCCAAAGGAAATGATGGGCTGGCCCCAACATTTCCCATCTATGCTACAACGATGAAGAAACAATGTTGCACCTCTTCACTAAGTGTCCCTTCATTCGTCTTGTATGGGACATAATCACTTTGGATCAACACATAAGCATTGTTTGGGATGCGACTTCTATATTTGCCTGCTATGATTATTGGACAACCAGGGAACGCTACTACAAATTTCTTTCATCACTGATCTGTTAGTTTGTCTAATTGGATATAATTTTTTTTTTCCCCGAAAATAACCACCCCTCTGTATGCACCGTTGCATATAAGACACTTGGTTTATATGCAAATTGGAAAGCTATACATCCAATTAAATTGGTAAAGCAGATAAAAAATAAACCCCATATCTTAGAGGATACACCTACGGGGTGGTTTGATGGAGCAATGCAACTTAATGGCACATTGAGTGGTGCAGGTGGATTGATCAAAATCACAAAAGATTCTACTTATAAATGGAATTTTTGCTGTGGCCCGGGCACCAACACAAGGGCAAAACTATTGGGTGCCTGGGAAACATTACACTTAGCCTCCAGATTAAACATTGAAGTCCTAAAAATTCTCCGAGATTCCAGAATTATCATAGAATGGTTGAACAACAAGGGTAAGCTACAAGCCATCTCGCTCTTGGCCTGGAAGGACAGAATCAGACTGCTACAACACAACTTCATGAAGCTCAGTTTTAATCATATCTACCGTGAGCACAACAAGGAAGCATACATTCTTTCAAAGGCAACACTTCAGAAAAAAATAGGCATAATATCATACAATCATTGGCTTGATGGACATGAGGGCCCCGCCCATACTCTAAAGATATATTAGGACCTAGAACATATGTTCATCGGTGGATACATCATATTTTTCTGTTCTTGAGTATCTGTAATAGCAATATTTTTGGACTTTACTCCTTTTTTTGTTATCTTTTGACATATTGCAGTCTGTATAACTTTATATCTAACTTTGCTCTTTCACCATCTAGTTGGTTGGAAGACCATTGTTAGGTGAAAGATATTCTCGTCAGTGGATATTATGTTGTGATTGTAAACAAGTTGTGAGAACAAATTATATATTAATATAATTGAGCAATTTTTTCATTGGAAAAAAAGCACTATAAGTGGTGCAATTGTTTATTAATAAGATTTTTTTGTATGTAATGCCTCATTTTGCATTACTTGGTTTTGTATAGGATTGGGAAGTTATCCTGGATTGGTTTGTTGAGTTCTATATTTTGTTTTCGACATGGGATATGTATATGTGTCTATTGTGTGTGTGTGTGTGTGTGCACATATACACATGTATATGTATATACATATCTACATATACATATAAATAACATAACCCAAGTAAAACCTCCTAGGCACTTCCCCTCATTACAAGGATGGCACCCAAGATAAACCCTAGATATTTTAGGACATAAAGGCCAGGTAAACAAGTCATGAATACATCATATATAGATCATAAACAATTGGCTCACTAAGAGAAAACATGTCAGAGAGTGGCATTTGAACATAGGTAGGGAGGGTAGCAACTTTTTCTTGCAACCACTTCAGCTACACACATGCTCTCTCTCTCTCTCTCTCCTGCCTCTTTCTCTCCCCCCCCTCTCTCTTTCTTGCAACCACTTGAGCTACACAAATGCTCTCTCTCTCTCTCTCTCTCTCTCTCTCTCTCTCTCTCTCTCTCTCTCTCCAAGGAGAACGCCTTGTAGCAAAGGTTTTTAGTGTTACAAGATTTGGAGAAATTTTCAAAAAAATCTTTGCTACAACCTCCGCTATTCCAAGTGGAGGTTTTAGCGAATGTTCCATATAACTATTTTTTTTGGGTGAGTGGAGGTTGTAGCAAAGGTTTTTTTGTTGGTGATTTTATTGGTATCAAATGCACTGGTGCACCCTTAATACAAAAGCATTTGTGCATACAAATAAATTAAAAGGCACCGATGCTTTATATATAGTGTGCACCAGCTTCGCCTTTTTGTTTTAAGCAACATCGATGCTCTTATAATTTTCACACATCGGTTTTACATCATTTGTGTATGTCGCACCAATGCTTTATAAGTTAGTTAACGCACTAATTCTTTTCCATGTTATGTATGCACTAGTGCTTTTACATGTTATGTACGCCCCGATGCTTGTATGATTCGTGCATCCCTGTGCATGTATTACTATGTGCACCGAAGGATAGTGAAATTTTGAATATTCGAGATGAGATATAGCACCGATGCGTATATGATATGTAAAGCATAGATGTATATTATAAACATGTGCACCGTAAAATGTTGAAGTGATAAATATAATCGCACGTTTATCATTTACAAAACAATGTTTTTTCTCAATATTTGGCACCAATACTTAAATATAATTGATAGGCACCGATGTGTATAAACCCATATTATGGCACACATGGTTTAGTGAATTCATAAGAATATAGTGCACCGATATGTATAATTTTAATTTTTTTTTTTTTTTCCAAATTTTCAATTAATCATCTCAAAATCAAATATTTTTTATAATAATATTGTTTTTTATATTTTGGTTATTGCATTTTGATATAATGACTGCATTAATGCATTATCCAATAGATTACTCTGTTATTTGTAACAATGTAAATCATCCACGTATTAATTAATCAACAACGCAACATTCTACAACATTCAACAACGCAATAAAATAAGAAACCCATTTTATTATATATGAATAAGAGACACATGCTCATACAAAATGGGACAACGTAAAGGTCCACAATAATCAAGATACAACCAATATGTAATGGTTACACTTATTGGTAACATGTCCCCATCCAATTGGGACAATATGTCGAGTACATTAAACAAAATCCATGATTTTCATAGACAAATATTTCGAAACATACAACTTGCAGTAACAATCAATTATATTGATTGCCATTCATCACTTGAACTGTTGGCATAGCTTGAGTTGTGTGCATGCCTCATTTCTTCATCACTTGTAGGTGAGATTGTACTTTGGTTATTTAACTTGATGTTTTGATGATCGACTTGTTTTTTATGTCCATCATCTCCACGTTCCATCTACAAACATACAAATAAAGTGTAATAAGTATATCTACATTTATATATATAGTAGAATATACATGATTGAAAAATCAACTTTTGGACTACGACTAGGGTTTACCCTAGCTGCAGTCTGCGATAGTCATTGGCACGTCCTATAGTAGGCTTGTTTTTGTTTTGCCGAGTTCTTTGGAGATTTTCGATCCACCGGATTTGGTTTTTGTGGTTATCAGTCTTGCTAGCAACGATGCGATTCTATTGTTTAGTGATTCGATCAGGTCAGGTGTGTTGTTGCGGGGATTTGTGGTGCATGAATCCCTAGCCACCTCCTTCTTATGCCTTACTTACTCATAGTTTTCTTGATGGTATGGCTAGGCTTCACTTGGTCTTACTTGTGGGATGCGGTTCTGTGCAACTCTTCCTAGTGGATCTGGTTTGTTTGGTCGTTTGGGCCCATTGTTTTTGTTGTTGGGGTGGACTCTTTCCTCTGCAACCATTTGGATCCTCTTTTGGTTTTTGCTTCTTTCTGATGCTAGTTCATTCAAGGTTTGATGTATACTTAGAGCCTCGTCACTCTGATGCTAAGGAGTTGGTGTCCTGTTTAGTTTTTTAGTGCTGGAGTTCAGGGCTTTGTTCCCTCTCTTTCTCTTGGCCATGCATTTTCCATTTTTTGTCCCAATTATAGGAGGATGTATTCCACTCTAAACTGGTCCTTCCAACATATGGGGCTTCTTTGGGGGTTTCATTTGTTGCTTTCTCTCGAGGAGGTTTCGGGTTTGCTTCTTGGATTTGCACTAGTGATGTTTAGGATG
Source organism: Picea glauca (assembly GCA_000966675.3). NCBI lineage: Eukaryota > Viridiplantae > Streptophyta > Pinopsida > Pinales > Pinaceae > Picea > Picea glauca. Next base: position 1,656,101 of record JZKD02S1672714.1, read on the forward strand.
GGGTCTTTCTGGTCCCTCTCTTTGCCATGTTGGGCTTGCTTTTTTGTCCCCACGATCTTATGTTATGTAGTTTATATTACTTAGTTGTTGGACTATTCTGACTTACCCATGACATAATGGCCTACTTTGTGGCTAGCTAGACTAAATGAACGACTCGTGCATTCTTCAAAATGTAAATTTTTTCTATATGAATAAAATTTACGCTTTTTTTCCTTGGAAAAAAAAGTAGAATATACATGATTACATAAATAAAAAACATACCTTAGCAATGAGTGTTTCATAAACAATAAACATTCTTTCGAAACCATGTTGCATGCCGTCTCTCAAAATCTCTTATGTTGGCTTCACTCCATACTTTGTTTCATGCATGTTTAATACACCATAACAAAGCACAATCGATATAATAAATACAAAGGTTTCTTGTTGTTCCATTAATTATAAAATGAGAGAAGTTAAACAACATATCTACTTACAAATTGTTCAATTAAACCTTGATACTTGAACATATACTCACAACCCATACTTAACACAATGTCGATCAATTCTTTGGTTGGCTCTTCTTTGCATGTTGGCACCTATTAGAAGACATCCATGAATGAGTGTAAATTAATTATTTAAATATGAATATCACAACAAATATGAAATCTCTAGCAAGGTCGAGAACATAAATACTTACAAACTTTGCAATCAACCATTTTCTTCCTCGTTGTCTTGTCTTATGTGCTAAATGGGTTCCATTTTTCTTTTTCTTTTTTGCAACAAAACAATTGAAAATTAGTATTTCATGCGATAATTAAATTTGATGTACATAAAAGAGTAAATCAATGAATACACATGTCTTATGTGCATTGTTGTTGGGATGGCTCCTCCTATGATGGAATTATGTTCATTTATTTTACCATCTCCTTGTACAATTTTTAGACATCCCTACGACCATGTATTGGTTTTATCCTCTTTTTGTCCTTGGAATGTTCATAATATTCCCGAAAAAAAAAGGTTAGGAATCTTTAGATATAAAATTAATTTTTTTACAACATAAGATACCAATGTTTATCGTAAATAAGTACACACTGGTGCATATAGTAAACATATACACATCGATGCATTAAACATATGCATATGTGTCGGTGCGTTAAACATATGTATATGCACCGGTGCGTTAAACATATGTATACACAATGATGTGTTGACATATGTATACACATCGATATATGATAGCAGTGCACTTACGAAATAAAAAATGTTATACAAATTGTTGTCTTCACACGGTGCTTTAAACATAATAAATACATTGGTGAATAAGTATTGTTAATTACGTATTGCTAACCACCGACCCATGAATATTTTTTTTTTTTGTAAGTTAGGGTTTGTATTAATTCCTATAAAAAAAATACAGTTGTCTGTGGATCATTTGCAAATGTGGCAGCGACGCCCTTCTGGGAAACCACCGCTACCGCTTGTCCATGGTCCTAGGTGGAAACGGTGCCCATTTGGGAAACCACCATTGCCATTTGTCCAAGAAGGAAATTGTGCCATGCAAAAACAAAAAGCTACACATCCACGCAGTGAAGAATGCTAGCAATTGAAATTAAACTTAGGGAAAAAATAAGGCCAGCCTTCCATGGCTTCCAGGAAACGAAAGGAGAATTAAACCTGAGACAAGAAAACATTAGAAACCTGGTCTGAACCGTGGGCCTGCGTAGACTTGTCGTGCCTGTGCTTTTCCTTTGTCGCGGTCCACTATGGCTTGCCAAAGATCCTAAACGAATGACATCAGGGTGTCCACTCGGCTCCAATGGTCTACGTGCTTGTTCTGCATGTCGAGCATGGCCGACTTAACCTCCCCCAGGTCCTTTTTGAGGTCACTCAGACTGTCCATGATCGTTGTTCGATAATCACACTTGTCATAAAAAGGTCGAGGGTGGGTGGGCGATGGAGAATTAGAAGAGGAGGAAGGAGAGAAGGCAGGACCCGAGGTGGTGGTGGGGGTGACAAAAAGGGGAGGGTGGAAAAATGGGTCATCGTGGGGGG
>JZKD02S1672714.1:1660731-1675618 GCA_000966675.3 Picea glauca
GCATCAACTTCCCGGGGTCGTAACTTTTGCATACAATCTCCGTTTTAGGCGTGTGATAGCTCGTTGGAAAGGTATCGTCGAGGAGATTCATTTTGGGGGCTCAATTATGCCTTCGACTATAATTGAGAACCTCTATCTCGAAAAAAATTCATTTAGGCCCTCAAAATGGCCCTGGAGTTTACTATTTTTTACTATTTACCTGCTAAAAATAGTAAATTGCCAAAATGGCCAGAAAACTGTTTTGGGCCATTTGGAAAAGGTGGGTGGCCCCCGATATCCACCTGGATCAGGTGCGAAGCCTAGTGAGTTTCCAAGGTGATCAAACCACTCAACCCTACAGGCATAGGGGTTCGAGAGAGGGGAGATGTTGGGGGAAAGCTTGTAGAGTGGTTGGGCAGGTGCGGGCGCATCGATAGGAGCCAAGACAGGGGGGAATTCAGCTTTAGGAAGGGGGAAATTGATTTCTAGGGGAGAGTCTGGGATGGGTGACTTCCTTCCCTTGGCCGCATACCACGTGACACCTCGTTTTTCCTTGCCTCTGAGTTGGGGCATGACGAGAGGTAGCGGCGCCCTGGGAGGGAAGAATATGAGGGTCGCTAAACTCGGAGAGAGGGAGCACAAATGTAAGCTCAAATTCGAGTGGAGGTCGCACCAGAGACCGTTCTCGAATCTGAAGAAGAGGTGAACCAGGGAGGTGTGGTTTTACGGATTGTGAGGGGGCGAGTGAGGAAAAGAGCGCCCAAGCTCAGCTTTAGGAGAAGGTGATCCAATTTGGAGCAGATGTGATCGAGGAAGCCCCCTACATGGTGCCATGAAAACTCCCATGCCGCAGAGCTTCCAATTCGTGTGGCCCGCGGGATTCAAATGGAGAATGGAGGGTGGTCGCGGAAGGTTTAAACGCATGAGGTGACCAGAGTGGGGTGACAGAGTTGGTCGAACGCCAGGTGGCGTGTAGCCTGTCTAGGTGGCCTCCTCATGTTGTGCGCACGTCATTGGCTTGGAAGCACCTCATCCAGGGGGACCCATGATCAAATTTAAAACATGACATTTTCCATATAAAAAAACAATGTTACTTCCATTTTAAATTAAGCAGTGATTTTTATCTGATAATATGCACCGATTCTCTTTGTTTGTAAAATGTGCACCACTAACAACAAAGGCGTTTTCAAATAATATTATTTTTATTTCAAATTCAATGGTGTGTTTGACATGAATATGGGCATTGATGCTCTATATTGGTATAATGCACATCGCGAACCATGAAGGCATTTTTGAAAGAAAAAAAATAACAATGACAGGCCGGTTTGGGATCCAATGCAATCAATGGTCCCATTGCAATGGATACCAAACACCCTATACATAAGTAACCAACCCTATAAAAATCTATTGCTTAAAAAAATCATTCTGAAATATAGAGAAGGAAAGCAAGAGAAACAACAAAGAAGTTAGGTCTTCCAACATCGAAGGTAACTATGAAACCCTTTTATTTTTGGGGAATGAATTGAAAATTTCTTGAATCAAATGGGGGAAGGATTATTATGATCAATAAAATGAAATCATATACCTGAAATTTCTACTCTGTAGATTCGTATGTGACCTACAGTGATCCCTTTAAAAATTTTCTCTTCAAAAACAACCATCCACTTCAAAGACTTTGTTGATAAATCTCTCTTGCATAAATCTCCCCTCTAAATTTTGGCAAAAGAATGAATATTGTTTTCATTTAGAAACACATACACTTAGAAAAATTGAAATCCCTACCCATTTTTTCATTGTATATTTAGGCATATTGTTGATAATTACACATGTTTTTTTCCTTCTCTGTAACTTGCTTTTTCCAGTGTGTTATACATTAATAAATGTACTGGTGCACTATACATTATTAAACACACCGGTGTGGTTTATACGAAAAATGCACCGATGTGGGTGTGCTAGCATCGATGCGGTTCGTAAGTAATAACACACCGACAAATAATTTGATTAAAAAAATGTAAATGCAAACCTCCACATTTAGAATTTGCAGAGGTTCTAACAGAGGCCACTCTTCGATGCTTATCATAACTCACCACATCGGTGTAAATTCTAACCTTGTACAATATCTACTATAAACAGATATTCAAAAAAGAACAAAAAAGATACAATGGAAAATACAAACATTACACGGAGATTTTTCCCCTGGAAACCCAAACTAGGAAAACCAACATATTCTATATTCATTCATTGTGTTACAGTGTTTACAATACAAAATACATATAGGAGCGAGCGACATCCAAAACCCTAACCCAATGACCTGGATTAGTCCAAAACCCTAATTCCTTAACAAGAAATAGAAAACCATTGACAAAGAAACCATGTGCCGAAAAACCACCTAAATATAATGCGGTCCCGATCAAATGCTCCTTCCTTGGTTTTGACATATACCTGCTCAAAACTCCCACTGCATGTGCAATGTCCGGTCTAGTACAAACCATTGCATACATAAAACTGTCAACTGCACTCGCATATGGAACATGAAACATGTCCTCCCCTTCTTCATGTGTCTTGGGACACTGATCCGCAGATAACTTTACACCAACATGAATAGGAACCTTGACTGGTTTACATTCCTGCATATTAAACCTCTGCAACATTGTCTCGACATATTTTCTCCAATTTAACCAGACTTTCCTCCTTTTCCGATCTCTTTTAATTACCGTGCCCAAAATGAAATTTGAAGCACCGATATCCTTCATGTCAAATTTAGAGGACAACTGAGTTTTCACATCCTGGATAATCTCCTTGTTGTTTCCTATCAGCAATATGTCATCCACATATAAGACCAAATAAATCAAATGATCACCAATAAATTTAAAATACACATAGTGATCTTCTTTGCTTCTTGTGAAGCCAAGTCCCATCATATAAGTATCAAATTTTTGATACCACATTCTTGGTGATTGTTTTAAACCATACAGGGACTTTTACAGCTTGCATACCAGCTCCTTCTTTCCCTTCACAACATAACCTTCTGGTTGCTTCATAAATATTTCTTCTTCCAGATCCCCATGAAGGAATGATGTCTTCACATCCATTTGTTCTATTTCAAAATCAAATGCAACAACAACAGATAATAGAAATCGTATGGAGGTTAACTTGGAAACAGGAGAAAAAATCTCGCAAAAATAAATTCCCTCAACCTAGGAATAACCCTTTGCTACTAACCAAGCTTTGTATTTCTCCACCTTTCCTTCTGCATTCAACTTCTTTTTAAATACCCATTTGCTGCCAATGGGCTTTCTTCCAGTTGGCAACTCCACTATATCCCAAGCCTCATTCTTATCCAAAGATGCCATTTCTTCTTCCATGGCCCTTTTCTAGAGATTTCCATCCTCTGAATCTAGTGCCTCCCTGACAGTTCTAGGATCATCTTCAGTATTAGACAAAGAAAAATTTGAATGGAAATCATATGGACTATACCTTTCCGATAGCCTTCTTTCTCGATCTGATCTCCTCAATACTGGAGTATGATAATCTTCTTCTTCTGATTCATGTTCTTCTGTAGAGTCCGATTCATCATCATTTAAATCAAACTCTATTTTCTCTGGTTCTTCCTTACTTGGTAGGACTTCCTGTTTAACAACATCCTTCATTTCTGTAAATACCACATCTCGGCTATACACCACCTTCTTAGTTTCTGGGTTCCAAAGCTTATAACCTTTGAGACCATCTTTATATCCAATAAAGATACATTTTTCAACCTTCTTATCTAGCTTACTCCTGTTTTCCTTTGGAACATGAACATATGTGTCACAACCAAATACCTTAAGATGTGTGAGAGAAGGTTCCTTACCAGTCCATACCTCTTGTGGAGTCTTGTCATCCAACGGTGATGAGGGTGATCTGTTAACCAGATAACATGTAGTACCCATTGCCTCTGCCCATAATTCTTTCCCTAACCCGACACCACTAAGCATGCACCTTGCTTTTTCCATCAACATCCCGTTCATCCTTTCTGCAACTCCATTCTACTGAGGTGTATATGGAGTAGTCTTCTGCCTTGCTATACCACACTTCTTACAGAATTCTTCAAATTCATTCCTGCATAACTCTCCGCCATTATCTGTCCTCAACACCTTAATTCTTTTCTTTGTTTGATTTTCAACAAGAGCCTTAAACTCTTTAAACCTATCAAAGACTTCAGATTTCTTCCTGAGGAAATATATCTAAGTTTTCCTCGAGAAGTCATCTATAAATGAGACATAGAACAAAAATTTTCCCAATGATGGGACCGACACAGGTCCAAAAACATCACTGTGAACTAGCTGTAAAATTCCTTCTACCCTCGTTGCACCAGAGGGGAATCTTACCGGATTCTGCTTCCCATATAGACAATGTTCACAGAAATCAAAATCCAAAGAGCAGTTAGACATACCTTCATCCGAACTTTTACCGTGTAGTAGTTGAAGACCCTTGTCTCTGATATGCCCCAGTCTTTGACGCCACAACATAACATTTTCTCCAGAGACTGTAGGAGTTCTTTCTTCTTCAACTCTAATATCAAGAACAATGGAACTATTAAACCCATCACTAATAGTGCTTCCTAGCAGCTTATATAGAGTTCCAAACCGAACTCCCTTCATCAACACCATTGCTCCTTGAACCATCCTGCAAGTTCCCTTTTCAAATATTGTTTTTACCCCTGCATCTTCCATTTTGCTTACAAAAATCAAATTTCTGGCCATACATGGGATGTGCAGAACACCGGGCAGTGTTCTAATTCTTCCATCTATGAGCCTCAATTTGACCCTTCCTCTTCCTATGATTCTGATTGTCAAATCATTACCTAAGAAAACATTACCTCCATCATACCTTTCATATTCGCAGAACCACTCCCTATGGGGAGTCATATGAAAGGATGCACCAGAATCAATCAACCATGCCTCATGATCTACATGTGTGCTTGAAGAGGCCAAGTACACATCCCCTCCTTCTTCCTTGGAGATATTTTCTTCTGTAGAAGAAGATTCTTTGGATCCCTTCTTTTTCTCAACTTTCGATCTACACTGCTTCTTATAATTCCCTTCTTTTCCATATCTCCAACATACCCTTACAAACTTTCCAGGAGATTTAGATCTACCCTTAGACTTAGATCTCCCACTTGAGAAATAAGATCTATTTCTTTCCTGGGAATGTCCTCTTGCAAATAATGCGTTTGTGTTATGTCCTTCCATATTCTTCCGTCTCATCTCCTCCGACAACAAGGATGAGACCACTTCTTCAAACTTCAAGGAAGTTGTATTACTACCTATGGCCACAACTAGACTATCCCATGAGTGTGGTAAAGAACATAACAAACTGATACATTTATCTTCATCAGAAATTTTAACCTCAACATATACTAATTGACTTACCACAGTATTGAAGGCGTTCAAATGCTCTGCCACCGAGTCTCCATCTCTCATCCTCAGGTTATACAACTTCTTTCTTAGGAATAGTTTATTTACCAGGGACTTAGACTGATACAACTTCCCCAACTTTTCCCATAAATCCTTGGCTGTAGATTCCTTTGACATATTCAGTAATATTGAATCGGAGAGACACAGTCGGATTGTGCTCTTTGCCTTTCGATCCAACTTTTTCCAGTCATCTGCAGAAGTACCTGTAGGTGCAGTACCTGGATCTACCGCGATCCACTGATCTCTGTCCACTAATAGATCTTCCATATTGAGCTTCCACATCTCAAAAATTTTCCCATTAAACTTCTTGATCTCCATCTTTGAATTGCTTGCCATTTCTTTTCACCCGAAAAACAATACCATAGATCTCCCACTGTAACAAGGCTTATTAGAGTCTCGAGCAAACCCTTGACCACAAAGGCGTCTTCCTGAAGCCAACAAAGCTCTGATACTAGATGTAAATTCTAACCTTGTACAATATCTACTGTAAACAGATATTCAGAAAAGAACAGAAAAGATACAATGGAAAATACAAACATTACACAAAGATTTTTCCCCTGGAAACCCAAACCGGAAAAACCAGCATATTCTATATTCATTCATTGTGTTACAATTTTTACAATACAAAATACATATAGGAGCCAATGACATCCAAAACTCTAAGCCAATGACCTGGATTAGTCCAAAACCCTAATTCCTTAACCGGAAATAGAAAACCATCGGTGAAGAAACCATGTGCCAAAAAACCACCTAAATATAATGCGGTCTTGATCTAGATTTTTTTTTTTTGGGGGGCACTGCCCCCGAACCCCCGTGCGGGGGCCTATCGCCCCCCCCTTTTACCCCCCTGTGTGCCTGACACATATGCTCCGACACTACTACACATGCAAAGAATATAACACATACCCAACAATCGGTGCGGTTATTGTATGGATATGCACTGGAGCATCATAATATTGTTAGGCGCACAGTCATTCAAACTTATGTTTGAAGTGATATTGTTCTATGTTTTCCCAAGATGATGGTTTTGGCTCAAATGCAGGAAAAACATTATAATATCAAATGGCCAATTCTTCATATTCCAACTCATTACATTTCATTTCAAGTCCTTCAAGTTTTCTCTCATCGATTGCAGTAAGTCCAAATTTTATTTATAATTCATTTATCTCATTGAATATATGTTATGTATGCAGGTGCAATTGAATAATTGTTCATTGAATTTTTCAATATCAAGATTCAAGATCAAGTTTAGATGCTCAAGATATTCCATTTCTCCCCAAATTATGGAACCTCTTATCAGTAGAAAGATACCACAAGGTGTTTGGTGAAAATGCACAGTTGTTTTACCCTACCAATCGTAACATGCCATCTTCGAACAACTAGCCTGGGTCAATGGTATTACAATGTGAATTGGATCTATTTTATGTAGACACCCCTTGGGGTGTAAGAAAAAGATGATCGAGTAATTGTATTTTTGGATTTTCAATAGAACTAATGTAAATGTATTACTCAATTCGACATTTGTTTTATAAAGTGGTTGGTTGCATGTTTATTATTGGGAAAAAAAATCATGCTTCTAGTAAATGATTGGTGCAATGTTTGAACATATTAAATGCCTCGTGTTACTAATATTATTGATGTAATGTTAAATATTTTTACAATCAGGTTTCTGACGATGAGCGACCTATCTACAATCTACTGTTGCACACCACTACGATGTCGAGTTACGAGCTTGCTGCTAAACAAGCACAAATCGAAGATGAAGCATACCGAAAATGGTTGAATCAACCACCTATTCAATTCCCACTACGTACCGAGTCACCGATTCAAAGCCTCTACAATAACACTAGTACTTCACATGTTGGGGATGAAGGCAATGATATAGAGATTGGATGGATGATTTCTTACAGGATACCCAAGTCATGGAGTGGATACTGCATACATTCCAAGAAAATGAATTAGGGGATGACATTGATGTTGTAGATACCTTATTTGAAAGCCTAAAATATGCTTCCACCACCCCTCTCTTCAGTCAATAGGGGTCAATATCTACCCAACTAGGGACAACAATGTTACTCTACAACTTGAAAGCAATGTATGTATGCTAGACGTGTATTTCTCGACACTTTTGAGGTAACTAGCCAATTAGTCCCTTAATTGTTTAAGGAATCTTGTCACATAATGAAGGAAGAAATGGTTGATTTTATTCATGCTCAATGATAATGTACATTTTTATTGCCCACTAATTACAAGTTACTCAAATATAAGGTACTTCTTGTTAAAATAATTGATGTGCTTGTTTTCACCATAGACAACATGTCTATTGTCACCCATCCATAGGCAAGAAGCCACCCCTCAACACCTTAACCTTCGACACAATATTCCAGAAAGACATAATAGAATCGACAGATAAACCCTAGCTACTAAATGCAGCAACAACTCAAGACAAGTAGAGTGCTCCTTCTCCAAGGGTAGTGCACAAGAGAGAGAGAGAGAGAGAGTCTCCATATCCACAGAACATGTACTATACACAACTGCAACAATTGCAACTGCACTACTCTCTCAAACTTGCACCACACTTAGCAAGAATATTACCAAGAGTATCACCAAGAATATCACCAAGAGTTTCACCAAGCACCACCAAGAACCATCCTGGAAGATGCACCTTCCTTGTATGCCACTGAAACTCCAAAATTGCGCTATACTGGCTGAGAGAGTGAGTGTGTTGAGTGAACAAATGAGCCAAGATGTCCTCTATTTATATTAATAGATGTCCATTGACTTTTTTGGCTGGGTCGACCTGACAATCTGGTAATTATATTCTAATATTATTTATTTTGTTAGGCTGACTTATCTTGTATGGTTTTCACACATCTGTTTAGGGTTTCTCTTACTTCCAGAATATTCTAATCTAGTCAAAGGTTACACGTGTAGGTTAATACATCATGAAACTACCATAACATCAACACTCCCTTCTAGCTAGGGAGGTATTAACGGTAATGGTCTTGAGCACACACAAACCATTATGTCGGTAGCATTATCATAACCACACATGCTATCTCATGATCACACAAATCAAACCACAAGAAACATCATCACTATCCATCTAGTTGGCAATCATCTCCAACACTAGTGGTAGTCTCCATGGCAATCAGATAGTATCATACAACTGCTACAATGCCATCTGATAGAATACAATTGTGTCTATCCATAGTAGTACACAACTATTGTCCAGTGGTACACAACCACTCCTAGTAGCATACAACTATTAATTAATGACACAGAGTTACTACCAGTGGAGCACATCCACCACAGTAGCATACAACTACTATCCAAAGACATACAGTCTCCACGACAATCAAATCATATCATCTGATATCATCCTGCATCAACAATGTCATCAGATGCATCACCTCTAAGCCGTACTAGCATGATGCGAAGGCATCATATCTAAGTTGTACTAGAATGATCTAGAGTATCATCTACATCATCTCTAAGTAGTACTAGCATGAACATAACTTGCATGATGCAGATGTATCATATCTAAGTTGTACTCGGATGATGTAAATTAGTGCCTCTCTGTGTCACCTCTAAGTTGTATGATCATCTCTAAGTTGTACTAGCATGAGCATATTTAGCATGATGCCAATGCATCATATCTAAATTGTATGTCATATCTAAGTTGTACCAGCGTGATCATATCTAGCATGACATGAGCCATCTGCATCACCTCTAAGTTGTACTATCATGACATATCTAGCATGATGCGACTCATAAGAATCATCTCTAAGATGTAATAGCATGAACATATCTAGCATGATGTCAATACATCATATCTAAGATGTATGTCCACCTCTAAGTTGTACTAGCACGATGCTCCTCAGGCCACTATATCATCCACAACTCCAACCATCTGTATCATATCTAAGTTGTACTAGCATGATGCAAGCATAATCTCTAAGTTGTATGACCATCTCTAAGTTGTACTAGCATGGTACAGATCCACAACTCACATATAGTCCATGATGCCACATATCAACACTCTCTCCCAAATGAGGAAGTCATCTCCTCCCTTTCAACCAAGGGAGCAATCTCCACAAGTCCTAGCTTGTCCCTTAAGTATGCAAACTTTATCTTGGACAAAGGCTTTGTCAAAATATCAGTTGTCTGCTCATCAATGGAGCTATACTAGAGAATCACTTCTCCCTTTTGGACTTTATCATAGAGAAAGTAGTACTTGATCTCAATGTGCTTCGACCTATCATGGAACATTGAGTTCTCTAAGAGATTCACACAACTCTGATTATCACAATATATAATAGTCGAATCCAACACCCAATCAAATAGTACAAAAACTAGTTTACGGAGCCATACTTTTCTCGTACAAGCAACACAAGTTGCAATATACTCTGCTTCTACAGTGCTGAGTGCAACAGACTTATGTTTCTTTCTAGCCCATGATATCATAACAGATCCCAAACTGAAACACATACCATAAGTACTCTTTCTATCGTCTGCACTTCCTACCCAATCTGAATCAATAAATCCATGTAGTTGGACATCACTGCTTGAGGCATATCTCAAACCATAAGTTATCATCCCATGAAGATATCTCGAGATATGTTTTATAGCTATCCAATGCTCATGTATGGTACCTCTTGGAATTGGCTCAACATGTTCACAACAAAGCAAATGTTCGGCCTGGTATTTACCAAATACATTAATGAGACAATCAACTACCGATACAGGGACGTGTCTACTGGATCAGAATCAGAGTCTCTCAACTTCCTCAGATATGTTACCATGGGAGTTGCCATGGATTTGCAATCCATCATCCCGAACTTCTGAAGGATCTTTACAACATACTTCCCTTCTCCTAGGAAGACTTCACCATACTTCTGCCATACTTATAATCCCAACTAATAGTCCATGAGACCAAGATCCTTCATATCAAAATCTGAGGCTATCTCCTTCTTACACTGAATAATGAGAGGCTCTGCACCTGTCATCAACATATAATAGTAGAATCATAGGTGCATCATTCACAACCTTGTAATAGAGGTTTGGATCGGCATGAATCTTGGAAAATCCAAGTCTCTTCAAATAACTATCAATACATGCATACCAAGCTCTTGGAGCTTGCTTGAGTCCATACAAATCCTTCTTCAATCTGCATACATGGGTTTCTCTTGAGTGTACTTCAAAACCTCGAGGTTTCTCTCTCTATATACCTCTTCCTCAATTACTCCATTGAGAAAGGTGGTCTTTACATCCATCTGATTTAAACTCCAACCCATGGATGTTGCTAGAGATGTGATGGCCTTGATAGATGTATATCTAGAAATCGGAGAAACCGTCTCATCATAATATTCTCCCTCATGTTGGGAAAAACCTCTAGCCACAAATCATGCCTTGTATTTAACTATACTCCCATCTACTGCATGCTTTATCTTGTAAACTCATTTAGGCATAATTTTCATACATCGTTTTCAATGAAAGATATTCTTCCATCACAACTTCCATCTATTCTTTTTGCTTGACTTCTCTTCATGATCTCATGAGCTCAAGCTAGTCTTATCTTGGTGTGGATCTTCAGATCTCTGTGGTTCTACCATGTTTGATACAACATTCTTACCTTCCTCTGCAACTGCGATCTTGGGAGCTCCAAGATCTTTATTATGGACCTCATCATGGTCTTGGCTGCTTCAACCCACATAAGCATCGGTAAGTCTTAATCATGGATCATGGATTTTACTGCTTCCATAATTGAACAATTCTTTCTTTCTTCCACACCATTCTTGCTGAGGATTGTAGGAAGTGATGATCTCCCTCTTATTCTCGTCCTCTTTACAAAATGTCTTGAGATCATCTGAGTTTTACTTTCCTCCATTATCGGACCTCAATATCTTTAAATTCTTTTCAGATAAGATTTCCACAAGTGCTTGAATTGCTCGAACTTACTAAATAATTTTCCCTTTTGCTTCCAAGAAACAAATGCAATTTTTATGTGAGAAATCATCACTAATGAACAAGAACAATAACAAAGGAAAACAGTAGACAACATTCTTCAAAACTTTTCCAGTGTTGCGATCAATCATTCTTCCACAATAACTTATTTGGAACAAACAAATACATCTCCATGGTAGCTTCCATGAAATCTTGTAAGATAACTCGCCTGAGACAAGAACAATAAAAGTATTTCCTGTATAATAGCATTTTTATAAGAACATATCTATGGTAACACAAATGGATAACAATTTCATGATGATCAACATAGTATGATCAAGGTGAACTGCCCGGGAGAAAAACAAGAAATATATCTCTAGAGGAGATATTAGTTCATCTTGCAAACAAGTACAATAAGCATTTATATCAATAGTATTCACATGTCATCAAGTATTCATTACATCTAGCAGTAATAGAACCTTTGAAAGACTGCTTTCACAATTTGTAATGTAGCAACTATCAACCTTGATATGTGCAAATTGGAAACTTATCAATTTAATCAAACATGGAACCTGAAGCCTCAACTACTATGGAGGGTGTGCTTGTTTCTTTGACCGCACTAAATCCAAGATTATTGATTGGACAAGGTCTCTTGTAAATCCCCTACAAACACACCCATGTTTTGCTAAATGATATAACTTGAAAATCATATACAAGTGCATACCTTGAAATCTTTGTAGTATCGTCCAACTTGTCTTCCAATCTGAAACTAGATACCATCTTGACAAGGAGAGGTTAGAAAATGAATCAGAAGGTTCAATGATTTGAACAAACTAGAAACTATGAAATTTCAATTTTGACCATAAAATCAATATGACAAGAAGTGAACCTTTGACTTTGACTTTGACTTTGACAAAAAATTCAAACCTGACGTTTTTGCTAGCTATGGGTACCAAGCGGTGCACTGGGCTAGGGTGCACTAGAATGCCCAAGAATTATGTCAAAAGTTTCATTATAGGTTCCTGAACAAACTGTTAGAAAAACAAGATCGTGGAGCAATAAAATAAAATAAATGTGGAAATAAAACATAGGAGATACACAATACAATAGAGACACAAATATACGTGGTTCACCCAGTGTGGGCTACGTCCACCAGAGAAATTTCCAGGTCCTTCCTTTATTATTATCTAGCAAATGAAGGGATACAACCTACAATCACACCCGCTGTAACTTCCTCTTCTTTCTCTCACAGTGTCCTCACTCAGAATACAATATTCGCATTGATGCATAGCCGCAATACATTTCCCTCATAAAAGAGGGTTTCCTTCTAGGGAAAAAAAACCTAACATAACTTCTACCATCAGATTTGCGACCTTATAATGAACGATCCATATTTACTATGAAATTACAATATACATTTACCAGGCAATTTTTCCTTTGGGGGCTTAGCACCCGAACCCCCCAACTTGGGGGGGGGGATGGATCCCGTAGGGGGGGGTAACCCCCCTGCACTCCCCCATGTGGAGGAGTTTACATTCTTCCGTGGTGTAAAGTCTTCATGCAGTATAAACGCGGCTGAAAACAAAGACCTCTGAATCAGGAAGATAATTGGGCTCCACAACCAACAATCTCCCACATGGAGACTGATCTCAACAACTCCACCGCTGTTGTATCTATTGGAATATGATCCTTCTTGGACCTGGAAAATTTATCATCTTCACCTTCATGCTTTAAGACCAGTTGAAACTAAGCATGAACTCAGTTTCTCCCTGGTTACTCTCTTTGTTAACATGTCTACAGGATTCTGGTTAGTTTGTATCTTTTCCAACATCAAATGTCAATCTTCCAAGACGAATCGTATGAAATGGTACCTGAGTTGTATATTCTTAGTCTTTGAATGGAAAGCTAAGTTCTTTGCAAGATGAATGGCACTCTCACTGTCACAGTACAACCTGGATTCTCCTACTTCTTTCCCAATTCCTCCATAAACCTCTATAACCAAATCATCTCTTTACTAGCCTCTATAGCAACAACATACTCTGCCTCTATTGTTGAAAGTGCAACAACCTTTTGCAATTTCAAAATCCAACTTATTGTTTTTCCACCTATAGTAAAAACATACCCTGTGGTGCTCCTCCTGCTATCTTTATCACCTGCCATATCTGGATCAACATATCCCCGTAGAACATTGTCTGAACCTCCAAAACATAATGCATGAGTAGCAGTATCTCTCAAATACCTAAGAATCCACTTTATTTCCTCCCAATTTTCTTTACCTAAATTGTTCATATACCTGCTCACAACTCCCACTACATGTGCAATATCTGGTCTTGCGCAAACTATCGCATACATCAAGCTGCCAATTGTTGATGAATAAGGGACCCTAGACATGTATTCTATCTCCTCCCGTGTCTTGGGACACATTTCCTTAGTTAATTTTAAGTGGCTGGCCAAAGGTGTACTAACTAGTTTTTCTGAACCTCTCCAACACCTTCTCTATGTACTCACCCTGAGACAATGTCAATTTGCGATTTTTCATGTCTCTTGTTATTCTCATACCAAGAATTTTCTTTGCAACAACCAAATCCTTCATTGCAAATGAATTAGCTAATTTCTTCTTGAGCACATTTATATCATGCATATTAGACCCTACAACAAGTATGTCATCTACATGCAATAACAAGATAATATAGCTTCCATTTTCTAGCCTTTTAAAATAAACACAGTGATCAGAATGACATATATTATAGCCTTGTTTTGTCATAAACCTGTCAAACTTCAAATACCACTGCCTTGGAGCTTGTTTTAGGCCATACAAGCTCTTTTTCAACCAACATACCAAATTCTTCTTCCCTTTGACCTCATACCCCTGTGGCTGTTGCATATAAATCTCTTCCTCCAAATCCCCATGGAGAAAAGTTGTTTTTACATCTAACTATTCAAGATGCAAATCTTCTGCTACCACAAGACTTAAAATAGTCCTAATTGAATTCATTTTAACAACAGGAGAAAATATTTCATCAAAATCTATACCTTTCTTTTGTGCAAACCCCTTTACAACAAGTCTAGCCTTGTACCGCTTTTTTCCTCCATCTTCTTCCTTCAACTTGTAAACCCATTTATTCTGCGATGCTCTTTTTTATGTAAGCAACTGAACCAAATCCCAAGTCTGGTTATTTACCAGAGAATCCATTTCCTCTTTCATGCCTTGCTCCCACTTCTTTTTGGTGTCTACCTGCATTGCCTCTTCATAACATTATGGTTTACCAGAATCAGTCAACAATAAATAATACAATGAAGGAGAGTATCATTCGGGGGGTCTACTTAACCTGGTAGATCTTCTAACAACACTTGCATGAGTTTGAGGTACATGTTGCTCCTGTCGTTGTACATTTTGATTTTCTGGTACCTTTGGAATTTCTTTTTCAGTGATCTCATCAAGCACTGTGTATTTTGGTTTTTCTTTTTCCTGTTTCTTTCCCTGCAACTGATCTTTGTACATGACC
>JZKD02S1672714.1:1675668-1706046 GCA_000966675.3 Picea glauca
AATAAAGGTACACTTCTTGGATTTTGCCTCAAGCTTTGTTCTATTTTCTTTATCAATATGGACAAATGCTTCACAACTAAAAGTCTTCAAAAAAGAATAGTTTACCTTTTTACCTTTCCATGCCTCCTTTGGAATTCCACCATCCAAATAAGTTGAAGGTCCTTTGTTTATTAAGTAAACAACCATATCTACAACATCTGCCTAGTACTGTAAGGGAAAACCAACGTGCAATCTCATACTCCTTGCACTCTCCATGATTGTCTTGTTCATCCTTTATGACACACCATTTTCTTGTGGTGTTCTTGGAACTGTCTTCTCTCTACAAATCCCATGGTATGAGCAATAATCATCAAACTCTTTGCTGCAATATTCACCTCCATTGTCTGATCTAAGACACTTCAACCTTTTTCCTGTCTCATTCTCAACCAAAGATTTCCATACTTAAAAGTATAAAAAACATCAGGTTTTTGTTGAATGCAATAAACCCAAGTTTTTCTAGTTGCATCATCAATAAAAGTAACATAATAACGAGAGCCACCAAGAGATGATACCTGAGCTGGTCCCCATACATCTATATGCACAAGCTCTAACCTTTCACTCTTCTTTTCTTTTCCGACTCTTAGAAATCTGACTTTCTTTTGTTTTCCATAAATACAATGCTCACTGAAATCAAAATCAATTTGTTTAAGATATGGCCACAAATTTCTTTTGTGAATTATCTTCATCCCCTTCTCACTCATGAGTCCAAGCCTATGATGCCACAGTGTTGTATTCACTCCTATAGAAGCTAAATAGATAGAAGAGTTAGTATTACCAGTACATAAATACAATGTACCTACCTTCTCTCCTTTCGCTATCACCAATGATCCTTTGGTGACCTTCCACACCTTATCTGTAAATATGGATATACAACCTTCACTTGCCAACTACCCTGTTGAAATTATATTTTTCCTTAGATTTGGAACATGTCTTACCTCTTTCAACAACCATTGGTTTTCATTCCTTTGCTTTATTTTTACCTTTCCCATTCCAACAATTTTGCATGGTGCATCATCACCAAAATGAATTTGTCCAAAATCACCTTGAACATAATATAGAAAATGTTTCCTATGGGGTGTGCCATGAAATGAAGCCCCTGCATCTACTACCCAAGACTCATAAATATTATCTACATAAATAATCAAAGTATCTTGTAACACATACCCTGTTACATTTGCTTCCTGATTTTTTTCCTGCTGTCCATCTCTTTGTTTCTTTCGAGCTCTGCAGTGTTTATTCAGAAGTCATTTCTTTCCATAATTCCAACAGTCCATCTTTCCCAGTCTTGATTTGGATCTGCCCTTCCTAGAATTCCTACGGTTTCCTGAGCCCTTTCCTCTATCCTTTTGTCTTCCCCTGTT
Organism: Picea glauca; assembly: GCA_000966675.3. NCBI lineage: Eukaryota > Viridiplantae > Streptophyta > Pinopsida > Pinales > Pinaceae > Picea > Picea glauca. The sequence goes on from JZKD02S1672714.1 coordinate 1,677,069, forward strand.
CTCCATGTTCAACACATTACCTGATGTCTCACATGTGCTTTTCCATTGCATTTCCTCTCTAAGGATAACACCAACAACATCATCAAATTTTAAAGTGTTTGAACCAAAGACAAAGTTACTTACAACCATGACCAAGCCGTTCTAGCTTTCTAGCAATGAGAACAATATTAGAAGAGCCCTGAACTCATCATCAAAGTCCACTTTTAGAGAACTTAGTTGATTTGTAACCCTATTAAATTCATTTAAATGATCTACAACATACCTACCTTCTGACATATTCATATTAAATAATCTCTTCATTAGAAATACCTTATTGGACGTTGAGGGTTTTTCATACAGTTTACCCAATGCGTCCATCAACTCCTTCGTTGTCTTTTCTTTTGAAATATTGAAAGCCACCGACGCTACTAGGCTCAGTCGTATCGTTCATAGTGCCTTTCTGTCAAGAACCTCCCATTCTTCGTCCTCTATGGTCGTCAGATTTTTTGTTGATCCACCCAATGGTAGGAATAGATCCTTCTGATATAAATAATCTTCCATCTGCATCTTCCATAACTAGAAGTTTTGGCCGTTAAATTTCTCGACCCTAAACTTTCCATCTTCCGCCATTGCTCCCACTCGAACTAGGAACCCTCTTTTCCTGCAAGTTACCTTTCGCTCTGATACCATTTGTTATAAAAGCAGGATCATAGAGCAATAAAATCAAACAAATGCAAAAATAAAACACAAAATATACACAATAGAATAGAGACATAGATATACGTGGTTCACCCAGTGTGGCCTACGTCCACTAGAAAAATTGTCAGGTCCTTCCTTTATTATTATCCAACAAATGAAGGGATACAATCTACAACACATCCACTGTAACTTCCTCCTTTTTCTCTCATAGTCTCTTCACTCAGAATAAAATATTCACAATGATACATAGCCAAAATACATTTACCTCATAAAAGAGGGTTGCCTTCTAGGGAAAAAAACCCTAACATAACTTCCACCGTCATATCTGCGACCTTATAATGAACGGTCCATATTTACTATGAAATTACAATATACATTTACAAGGAAAATTTTCCTTTGGGGACTTCGCCTCCGAACCCCCGCCTGGGGCCCGCTTTCCCCCAGACCCCCCAGCTGTGGGGGGGATAGACCCCCCGGACCCCACAGGGGGGGTAACCCCCCCTGCACTCCCTTGCGTGGAGGAGTGTACATTCTTCCGGGGCGTAAAGTCTTCGTGGGGTATAAACACGACTAAATACAAAGACCTCTTAATCAGGAAGATAGTCAGGCTCCACAATCAACACAAATGGGTTAGGGTTTGTGGCCGCTATAAAAACCCGATGCAATTGCAACTACAATTGTATTTGGTGTTGCAAGGATCTTGACAATGAACTTCCCAATCTACCTTCTAGTAGTTAAACTATCTGAAGATAGTGTGGTCCCATAACCTGTTAAAATGATTGATGTGCTCATTTTCACCATAGACAATATCTCTATTGTCACCCATCCATAGACATGAAGCCATCCTTGAGCACCTTAACCTTTGACATAATTATTCCGAAAATCCATACTAGAACCAACAGATAAGCCCTAGTTGCAAATTGTAGCAACAATTCAAGACAAGTAGAGCGCTCCTTCTCTAAGGGTAGTGCACAAGAGAGAGAGAGAGAGTCTCCATATCCACAGAACAAGTACCATACACAATTGCAACAGTTGTAGCAACACTACTCTCTCAAACTTGTGCCATACTTAGAAAGAATATTACCAAGAGTATCACCATGAATATCACCAAGAGTTTCATCAAGCACCACCATGAACCACCCTAGAAGATGCGTCTTCCTTGTATGCCACTGCAATTCCAAACTTGCGCTATACTGGCTGAGAGAGTGAGTGTGTTGAGTGAACAAATGATCCAATACGTCCTCTATTTATATTATTGAATTTTCTGGCTGGGTCAACTTGACTTTCTGGTAATTATATTCTAATATTATTTATTTTGTTAGGCCAACTTGTCTTCTAGGGTTTCCACACATTTGTTTAGGTTTTTTCTTACTTCCATAATATTCTAATCTAGTCAAAGTTTACATTTGGAGGTTAATACCTCCCACATCTATTGTAACATCAACACTTCTGAGTGATAATGTCTTGCCCTATGGCTATGTAGAGGCAAAGAAAATGATGGCAATGTTGGGTGTTGAGTACATATCATACCACACATGTTTGTGACTATATTCTATACAAAAATGAATATGTGAAAGAAGATATATGTCAAGAATGTGGGCATGACAGGTACCATAAATAAAAAAACAAGGGTAAAGCACATGCTCCGCCTCATAAGATATTGAGGCACATGCCTATAAGTACAAGGATTCAAAGGCTCTTTGATTGCAAACAATTAGTCATGTTTTAGGGGTGGCATGCCTCACATAGAAGTGATCCAGGAGTTATGTGAATCCCAACAGATTCAATAGACAAGATGCATATAGAAGATACATAGCCTGATAAATTCAAGGGTGAAGTACAGAGCCTATGATTGAGCATAGCCATGGATGGAGTTAACTTGTATCCCCTCCAAAAAACCAACTATTATGTTTGGTCAGTGGTAGTGATTAATAACAATACCCCCCCATGGTTGTCCATGACGAACAAACATCTTATGTTGGCTCTTATAGTCCCGAGCATAAGACAAGTGAAGATAATGGATGTCTACCTCCAACCACTGATCGAAGAATTTAAGCAATCATGGGAAGGGATGCATGTATATGATGTATCAAAACCCATCCCAATCAAGAGGTCTTTTACATTGTATGGCATATGTGCGTGCACCATGCATGATTGTTTAGGACTAGGAGTTTGCTCTGGTAAGCATGTTGATTGATTTGTTTATATTTGTAATATTATTCGACATACATAATTTGGTGAAACTATATTTTTGACACTAACATGCTCTGTATACAATAAGATTGTGGGTCTTGTAACAAAAGGGTATCATGGATGAAAATGTTGTGTACCTTCTATAAAGGCTAGGTGGTCCAACCACCTACGAAAGTTGTTGTATGACTTCTCAAGGGTATTCCTCCCATAAGACCACCGTTATAGAAGAGTTGCATATGATTTCAATGGTAAACTAGAGAGAACCCGAAGACCTAAAATAATGACACTGTCATATTGGATTAGGGCATATGACACAAATATGGAGAAGGAAATGGCATACTGGTTTGATTCAAATGGGGAGCATATGTTCAATGATCCTGAATTTTTTGACACGTATGTTGAGAAAATGCAAATTAGGATGAAAAGGAAATCTGTTTTTTATGAGCTTCCATATTGGGAGCATATTAAGATTGACCACTTACTATATCCCATGCATATATTAAAAAAAATCATCTTCTTTATGGAGGTACATATCATCGAATAAAAGAGACACATTGGTTGTTAGGAGAGATCTTATTGCTTCAAATACCAAAAAGAGACATTGGACAATAAAAGAAACTAGAGGAGAGCTTGGTCCCTCTTGGTTGTTTAAAGAAGGTGATATCCCATGGATTTTGAAGAAATAAGATCTTTCTATGGAGAAGGATGTTATATTCGGTGTGAAGACACCTTCTTTATATGGGTTGACTCTATGATGTTGCTTTGTTGTATAAGGGAATTTATCGGGGTTGAAATCATATGGACATTTGAACCTTCTAAGGGTATGTGTGTCGAATACATGATTCTTCTTCTACATTGTTGTTAAAAATATGCTATGCACTCACAATTTTATGGCAATTAATGATGTGTGTGTCTATTTTGTAGTATCATTATCCTTTGCTCATGTGTGGTTGCGATGATCCGGATCTTATGAGTAGAACGAAATGAATATAGATTATTAACAGGTTCTTAATAGAAAATAACAGAGATATATTAAAAATGGTTTTCTATTCAATAACGAAATAAGCCGTAACTGTAAAATGCAGTGGAAACAAGCTTGCTGGAATGGTGGCGGCTTATCTCTGAGAAGAGATGGGACGGTTGCACGCATTTGCAAGAAGAAGATTACAATGAGGCTATGAAGGCATTTTTACAATAAACAAGAATGCCCAAAACCCTAGACATCCAAAAACCTAACTCTAGGAGATGAAGCGCCAAAAGTCATGCGAGCCCCGTTTGGGTAAGTTAGTACATCAACTTCCTGGAATCGTAACTTTTGCATACGATCTCCGTTTTAGGCATGTGATAGCCCATTGGAAAGGTATTGTCGAGGAGATTCATTTTGGGGGCTCAATAATGCCTTCGGATATAATTGAGCAGCTCGATCCTGAAATTTTTTTATTTAGGCCCACAAAATGGCCCCAGAAGTTAAAACTGCTAAAAATAGTAAATTGCCAAAATTGTCAGAAAATTGTTTTGAGCCAGTTGGAAAAGGTGGGAAGTCACCGATATCCATTTGGATCAATCCTCCCTCCTTAGTAAGCAATTGTCTCCATTGAATTTAGGTCCCCCATCAGATGAGGAAATTTCTGCTGAATTTGGCCCCGGGTGAGCCACTTGCCTTGGTGCAGGAGCTGCCCTTCTTTGACGACTCAATAAAGCTGGATTCCTTTGTTGTCGAGTGACCTTGATATGTGTGTCCACAATATGATCATTGGATGCTTGTTGTATGCAATCAGGGTTGAGCTCCGTTGGTGTCAGTTGTTCTGCTACTTCCGAGGTGTCCAATAATGGTGGGAAATAAGGGCGAAGGAGATCCACATTGAACACTGGGTGCAGGCCAAGGAAAGGAGGAATCTTGAGCTCAAAAGAATTATCCCCCATGACCTTGGTGATAGTGTATGGCCCATACCGGAGTGGGCGAAGCTTCCCATGGGGTCCTGTAAGGCATTCTTTCTGCAAGTGAAACCAAACTTTGTCGCCCACCTGAAACTTATGTGGCACTCGATGTTGATCATGGCGTTGTTTGTACTTGTCATTGGACTTCTGTAGGATATCTTGAACTTGTTGGCAGATGTGCTGGATCCTCTCATTGAACTGGGTGGCTTTGTCAGCTTCATTTGGAGCAGGAGATGAGTTGGTCGAAGTGACTGGAAGGGGAAGTGCAACATCTATGGGACCCAATGGTTGGAATCCCAACCCTACCTGAAAGGGGCTACGGCTGGTTGAGCCATGCAAGGTTCGATTGTAGCTATGCTGGACATGGGGAAGGCTCTCATACCATGTGCGAGGGTGCTTTGAATTATACATTGGAAGGATATGCACAATCATTCGATTTACAACCTCGGTTTGGCCATCTGTCTGGGGGTGGAAGGCCATGGATTTGGTGAGCTTGGTGTCTAGCAATGACCAGACACTCGACCAAAATGTGCTGAGAAATTGATTATCCCAATATGAGGCAATGGTTTATGGGATTCCAAAATGTACCCAGATTCGTTCAAAGAAGAGCTTGGCAGTGGCCTCTGCTATGATGCTCTTCTTGCAGGCAACCATAATCGCCATCTTAGAAAAGCGATCAACAACCACAAAAACAAAGTCATTTCCCCACTTGGTGGATGGGAGGCCCGACATGTACTCCATTGAGATGGATTCCCATGGCTTGTCAGGAGTAAGAAGAGGGGTGCACATGCCCTGTTTCTTAGTGGTTGGTTTGGCAATAGTGCAGGCAGTCCAGTACCTGATATACTTGCTGACCTCCTGTCGAAGTTTCGACCAGTAGAAATGTTTCTGTAGCATCGCCAATGTCTTGTCGACGTCGAAGTGTCCTGCCACTAGACTATAGTGGGCTTCCCAGATCATCTTCATTCGCTCACTTGATGGAACATAGATATGGCCCAGACGACACAACAACCCATCCCGAAGATGGAAATTATCGACAACTGCGTTTGTACCCAACATTTGGTAGGTGGTGGCGAAGTCAGGGTCTGTCTCATAAAGTTGGGGCCATCCAGATGTCTCATGGCAACAAAATTCTAGCACCGTGGTGAGTGTTGCGACTGGCGGTCTGCTCAGGCAATCATTGATGCGATTGATGCTTCCTCTTTTATACTTGATGTTGAGGTGGAATTGCTACAAGTATGTGGACCACTTTTGATGGCGCTCATTCTGCAATTTTCCTTGTGTATGCATGAACTGTAGTGGCTTATCATTAGTGTGGATGACTGTCTCCTTCCCAAGAATGTAATGTCTCCATTGGCGGCAGGCTTTCACAATGGAGTACATTTTGTTGTCATAAGTAGGGTACTTACGGATAATATCTGACAATGTCTCACTATGATAGGCTACGGGGTGGCCGTTCTGAGTGAGAACAACAACCACGTCATAGTCTTAAGCATCTTTCTCGATCTCAAAGGGATGTTGCAGGTATGGTAGTGAAAGCACTGCGACTGAGCACAAGCGCTACTTCAAATCATCGAATGCTTGTTGTTGGGACCGGCCCCACGCAAATTTTGCCTTACCACTACCTCTGTTTATTTGGCTAAGGGCCCATGCAATATGAGAGAATCCCAACACGAACCTGCGGTAGAAATTGGCAAGGCCCAAGAAGCTCCGAAGCTCAGTGAGTGTTTTTGGGGATGGCTAGTCACGGATGACTTGGATCTTGGCTGGATCCACATGTACACCATGCTGATCAATGATGTAGCCCAAGTAATGGACCCGGTTCATGTCTAAGGATAATTTTTTGAAGTTGGCGTATAGCTTGCGCTTCTGTAGGGTGTGCAGAACCTACTGAATATGCTGCAAGTGTTTTGCCCAAGCCTTTTGTAAATTAGAATGTCGTCTAGATACACCACTAAAAAATTATTGGTGAATTGTTGCAGGATATCGTCCATCATCCTCATGAAAGTGGCTGGGGAATTTTTCAAACCAAAGGGCATGACCAACCATTCAAAAAGGCCTTCCTTTGACTTGAAGGAGGTCTTCCATACATCTATCTATTCTATCGAGACCTGGTGGTAGCCAGACTTCATATCAATCTTACTGAAGTATTTGACCCCCATGAGTTGATCAAGGAGGTCGTCGATTCATGGAATCAGGTACTAGTTTCTGACTATGATTTTATTCAGAGCTCGATAATCAATACCGAGTCGCCAGGTTCCATCTTTCTTTTGTACCAACACGATTGGGCGCCCACAAGGTGATGAGATGTGGCGGATGTGCCCCTTGTGGAGAAGTTCTTGGATCTATCGCTTGATCTCCTCATTCTCTAACAAAGAGCGACGATAGATTGGCCCATTGGGCACCGGTGTGCCGGAGGTCAGATCGATGATGTGCTTGACCTGGCAGTGCAGAGGTACCCTATAGGTGAGGAGAAGATATCCAAGTATTCCTCCATGACCTTATCTACTTGCTTCTGCTTTGTGGAGAGGTCGGTCGCAAAGACCCTAGATGTGGCTGTGATCTTTTGCTTATTCTGAGAGCAAATCACAAAGAAGACAAACTTCCCTGTCTGATAGATGACCTTCCTGCATTGCTTAGCAAAGATCAAGGAAATAACACTAGGTGGGACTGCCTCAGGTATCCTATGCAACTTACTGTTCAAAGTAATAATAACATTATGAGGCATAGACTCATATACAACATGACGCTCCCATAAATAAGGTTGGCTCAAAAGAACATCACAAACTTCGAGAGGAGCATGATCACACAATACCTCATCTTTGAAGGGCTTGATGCCATAAAACAATCGACACTGTTGGCTGACGCAGTGATCGCTTCCTTGGTGGAGCCATCCAATGGTGTAGGGTTGTGGGTGCGACGATGTTGGCAGGGCCAGTCGCTTGACGACCTCTGCTGAGATGAGGTTCTTCTGGATACTGCTATCAACGATGAAGTGCAGTGGGGTGCCTTTTACCCACATCTGTGAATGGAAGAGGCGCTCTCCTTCTTCTGGCTTGTCTGGTTCACCAAGCTGGAGCTTGGTGGTAGCAACAATGGCACTGGGTTACACGTCAGTGATTCGTCTTCCCCTTTCTGGTTCTATCTCAGAGTCAGAATCTGCATCTGATTCAAAGGCTTTTACTTCGACCACCAACGTCTGTTTTGAGCAGCAATCATCAGTGCTATTCCAAGGGCTCTTATGGAAGTCGCACCACTTCTCGATATCTTTCTTTGTCTTTTCGGTGCCCTTCTTTGCTTGCGGCTTGGAATTGTCGTCCTGAAATTGTCCATCTTTGCTCTATCCATTTTTCTGTGGGTTGGGGCCGCCCTTTCTTGGCTTTTGTTGTGAGGGGTTCCTAGGCCCAAATTGTTGCGTCTTTTGTTTGAGCTTCTGCTCGATTTTGACGACATATCGGTAGGCCGTGCCCAAGGATGAGATGTCCAAAAATTCCATTTTGGTCTGGATGTATCTATGTAGAGAACCATGTTACTTGAGCACTAGATGTTGCTCCAAATCTTTGATACCTAGCTTGGTGTGCAAGGTATGGAAGATATTTGTGAAATCTGGCACTGCTTGGTCTCTTTCTTGTCGCAGTGTGGTCCATTTGGTATATAGGTCGTCATAACTTCCGACAGGGTAGTATTGTTCCTTAATAGCATCCCTGAAGGATTCCCAGGTGGCCGTGACTGAAAATAATGAGGTTTCCGCTGTTTCCTTTTGCTCATAGAAAGTTTCCCACCAATATTTGACAAGGGGAACGACTTTGAGGAGTGCAAAAGTAATCTTTTCTCTATTCAAAAAGTTATGGACATACAAATAACCTTCTAGTAGATTCAACCACTTGTCTACAACATCTGTGTCTATTTGACCTTCAAATATAGGAATATCGAAGTTTATTTGTACCTTGATGGGGGCGACACCTCCATTCGAAGAAGATGCGTCGCCTATTGGTAGTCGCCGAAGTATTTGCGCGAAACTATCCATCATCTCGTTCCTCTGTTGTGTGAGGGCTTCCTCAATCAACAATTTTAAATGATCTCCTTTCCTATCATCTTTATTTTCTCTTGCCATGAGAGGTTTCTTGGGCGTGCGAGAGCTTCTGTCCTCAATAGAAACAAGCTCGAGACCCAACTCTTTGTACTCCAACCTTGTTGGGGACATGCATTAAGATGACAAGAAGCAAACCACTCTGATACCACTGATCCAGATTTTATGAGAAGAACGAAATGAATACAAATTATTAATAGGTTCTTAACACAAAATAACAGAGATACAGTAAAACTAGTTTTCTATTCAATAATGAAATAAGCTGAAACTATAAAATGCAGTGGAAACAAGCTTGCTGGAATGGTGGCGGCTTATCTCTAAGAAGAGATGTGACGGTTGCGCGCATTCACAAGAAGAAGATTACAATGAGGCTTTGAAGGAATTTTTACAATAAACAAGAATGTAAAAAACCCTAGACATCCAAAAACCTAACCCTAAGAGATGAAGCGCCAAAAGTCATGTGGGCCCCGTTTGGGTAAGTTAGTACATCAAATTCCCAGGGGTCGTAACTTTTGCATACGATTTCCGTTTTAGGTGTGTGATAGCCCGTTGGAAAGGTATTGTCAAGGAGATTAATTTTGGGGGATCAATCATATCTTTGACTTTCATTGAGTTAATCGATCCCGAAAAACCTTCATTTAGTCCCTTAAAATGGCCCCGAAAGTTAAAACTGCTAAAAATAGTAAATTGCCAAAATTGACAGAAAACTATTTTGAGCTAGTTGGAAAAGGTGGGTGGCCACCAATATCCATCTGGATCATGCGAGAACCATGAATTCCCCCAGTACTTGTGACATTCCATATCAAAATTATTTGCATTTGTACGTTGGATCACATCAAAGGATATTCATATGGCTAACATTCCACGATGGCATCAAGAGATAGATGACATTGTTGGTATGTTTGAGAAGGAACTGCCTACGAGTGCTATGAACTTGCAAGTCCATATTCTAATTCACCTACTTGATGAGGTTGAATTAGTTGGGGTGCTCTCATGTCATTAGATGTTCTTCTTGGAGAGGTACATGAAAAAATTGAAGGGTTTTGTTCGACAAAGGGAAAAACTAGAGGGCTCTATGGCAGAGGGGTACATAGTATATGAGTTGTTCTATTATGCGAATCAGTGCATTAATAAAATTGATGCCACACCAGGGGCAATTGTTTGGGATTATCAATGGGATGAGGACAAAATGGAAGGGGAGCTACTCCAAATGAACATAAAAAGATGCTTTATAAAGAGTAAGTCATTTATATTTTGTCAAGTTTGTACAGAGCAACTATTTACATTGAAATTGATAATATATATTTAATCTCATACTATTCATTTTTAATTTTTTTATACATCAACGAATTTAAAAATTGATCACATCAATAAATTCATTCTTTACAACGCGGAGGCAATGCGACCATGGGTCGCTTTGTATGAATAGAAAAGAAGGAACTGAGATAGTGACAGGAAAACATTCAGATGGTTGAATGGTATAAGCGTGCCTTATTTTTGACCATTTAAAACAAAATATGCCAAAAGTATGACCCAACAGTTGGGTGGCTGACCAGATACAAAAGAAATATGTGGTGATTGGTCATAATCCACATGGAGAAGATCTGGATGCACTAAACATAGGGATTATGTGCAACAACTATGTATTAAACTCTCTTAGTACCACATTCAATTTATAATATTGCACATTTTAATTGTAACATGTATTATGCTTTTATTAATGCTTCGATTATTAGACATATGACACCCTTAGTGGAAGCAATAAAATTATCTTCTCTCATCTTATGCTGGGGTGAATGAGATATCCCAAAATGTTATGAATATGGGGAAACTCATTAGACTTTGATCCTCTACTCAAGGTGTTGGAGTATGAAGTCTTGTTGGCACTAAGCTAAAAAAAATTAGATTACTTTGGTGGATTTATATTGATGCATTTTTTAGGTGACCTCAACTTTTGTCTATCATTTTCAATGTGATGAAGTCAAATGTTTTTTTGCTTGAATGTGTCTTGTGGGTCTCTTACTGAATTTTTAGAGTGGCCTCACTTGGTAATTTTTTCTTTGTTTTAAAAGTAAAAATCATCATTCATCCCAAACATTGTATTCCTTTTTTACTATTCAATTCAAACACTTATATCCTTGTTTGGAGTCATCAACATGTATGGTTGATTGCCAAGTTTTGTTCTACATTATGTCCAAGTTTTGTTTTCCTCGGAAAAGAGCACAAGAAACCCTCGAGTACTTCCCCACATTTCATGGATGGTAAACAAGGTAAACCGTTCGACCTGATTATGGGCCTAACTCGATGGGGACATCAAGTGAGGCCCTATACAGGCTCCTGGCTGAGGATTTGACCCCAGAACCTCATTCGAGCAAACAACGACACTCATCCACTTGAGCTAACCCACTGGGATAAATTTGCGTCCAAGTTATATAAGCTTGATTTGGTATTTATACGGCATAATAATAGGTTTAAAGGAAAACAATTTCTCATCTCTATCTTCAATTACTTATTCGAAAAAAGTAAACCCAATTCGAACTCCATTCTTTCAACCATTCTTTGACAAAATATGAGATTGGTTTTTCTCTATTTTCCTTTGACGATTTATGGGCATATTCTAAATATTTCATGTAGATGTTTTAATTTTGATGTGATGTCAATTGTATATGAGTATAACATGATTACCATGATACTCATAATTGTTTTTTGCAAATGATATCTTTAAGGGTTATCTCACTGCCCACTAGATGTAACTCTTGTTGTCCCTTCAAATAATTCAATTTTTTTTTATCTTGCATTTGAACTCAACTAGTTTGTGTCCTCCCATAATTCCTCAAGGGTTTAAAATATGCACTTATTGTACCAATTGGTAGCATTTTTCATGTGGTATCATTCAATCCTCTCAATTTTTCATAGAGATAAGTTTTAATATATGTATATCATTCAATTGTTGAGGCTGTTAGATGGTTTCACAATGACAATTGATTGTTATCCCCTATTTTGGTGTCAGGTATATATTATGATTGAAAATATAAGGAGAACGCATTATGTTGTTAATTGGGTCAAGCCTGAGTGGTTTTAGGATGGAGTGTTATCCTCCCCACCCAGGTTCTATTCCCATAAAGTGACACGTTGAACTCATAATGAGTATATTGTTGTTATTTCTTTGATCCGAAAATAATCCATGGTTTACCATGGGTACCATCCTCTAAATGAGGGGAAGTACCTGTGGGTTTCCCTTGGGCGTTATTACATGAAAAATAAGGGGAAAGAATTATGGAGTTATAATTAATGCATGACATAAATCCCACTATGTGAATAGATGTTTTGAGGTTGAACATAAGGGAAATTGATCAGTCAACAACCATTGATGAATGCCATCAACTTAACACATGGAAACCTACCAATGATGAAATTAAGTCTTAGGTTTCTACTAATATCAAAGTCTATCCCATAGATCAATGCATTGTAATCAATAGGGGTAAACCCACCAATCAGAAGGTATTGATGAATCCTTCCACATTGGCATGAGATAATAAAAGAATTATATCTTAAATTAAACCAAGATTGACTTGAATCAGGGAATAGCCTACATGGATAGTCAAGACAACTAACGAATGGATGACAAATATTATCAACTCAAAACTTCCCTTGAACAATTGTATGACATATTAGATGACTTGGGTAGTAATTGATGCCAAAATAAACCCATGTTAATAGAACCACCAATGTAGGAAGCATTGAGGCATATCTCCATTACAAATTTGAAGAGTAACCAATTAGGAGGAGTTCAACTGTGAACAAAAAACCAAGTGAAAATACTAAGCTAATGCTAATTCCCAAATACAAATGTAATGGACTCAAAACATGTGTTTTATTCAAGGGCGACACATACAACTACCAAGACTTCATAAAACAACAATAAAGATCTTGTTTCTTTCCCCCTCTCTTTTTTTGTTATGTGTGTGTGTGTGTGTGTGTCTTTTTCATTTTATGAAATCCTAAATATTTAAAATATAGTGGAGGAGATGTGTGTCACAAGGCAAGCAACTAATTTCCAAGTGCACAAAACATACCTATCCAATAAATAAAAAAAATCCAATGCAGAGATTATGGATACTCATAAGCATGTCTCCTCCAAGATAAAGTTGGTTTGAAAGAGAAAGAAAACGACAACAAAGGTAAGAAATAACAAAGAATGAAAAGGAAATAATAAATTCAAGGAAAACTACAATAGAGTGTTAATAAAAGTAGTGCAAATAGCGTCAAGTGAGGAATTGTAAACAAACCATATATATGAGAACCCTTAGGGCTTGGCCAGGAAAAGATGAGAGCCCTTAGGGCTTGACCGGAATGACAGACAATAATACTTTGAATATGAAAGTATTTAATTTTCATTCTTTTTGAGAGACTCCCATTGATTTGATCACATGTTATAATGGCACTAGAGTTCAAGATGGAGTGATGGATTGAGTTGATGTACTGATTCAAGGGAGCGTAGATCATAAATTCCTTTAATGATAAATTCTCCAATCAATGGGTTGACCATCTAGTCAATCTCTATGCTAACAATGATTTCCAAGGTGATCCAAACTCACCATTATCCCTTGGAGCTTGGTGATTCCCTATTAGTAATTTATCCCCTGGAGCCCGGTGACACCCTATTAGTAATAACACTTCTTTTTATTTTATGTCTTGTATATTTTTGTTTTTTATTTTTTTCATATATGATTTTTATGTATGTAATATCAATAAGAAAATTTGCATAATGATGTAGATGTAGGACCTATATGTTTATTCAGTTTCTTGAGGAATCAACACAAATGGAAAGAGGAGGAGGAGATCCAACTTGACAACCCAGTTACACTAGTTGGACCCATAGATATGGCAGATGCCAGAGTTATACTTGGAGAGGTGTAGGATAACCTTGAAGGACTAAATATTGGTTTTCCAACCACCCGAGTTGTAGTGGTCCCACTAGATTTATAGTTGCACATAGTAGGGGTGCCTATTTTTTAGAAAAGACCCCTTTGCCACATCATGACATGGATCACTTGTTATCATGAGCGACTAAATTCAGAGTCGAAGGAGTAGATCTCCTATTTTAGACCATTTTTAATGCTAATATGCCCTTTTTTGTATTATTATCGGACATGAAACCCATTTTATATTGATATAACACATCTTGTATATGAGGATGCTTTCTCTCTCTCTCTCCAAATATTTTGGTTATACTTTTATTTAAAAATAATGTGTTTGATTTTTTAATGAATTTATGTACATTCATTCTTCTTCTTGATTTTAATGTTACAAATGCTCATTTAATGCATTGAGACTTCTAGGAATATGAATATAAGTAGTATAATTTAAATTTTGTTCAAGAAGCCTAACCCGTATAATATTCGAGAGAAGTATATGATTGAGAATATAGTAAACATTATTCGATTGTGACACTACCAAATATGAATCTAGGTGAACCAATAAATTCCAAATACAAAATTTAATGACATTTGCCAATAATCCTATCATAGAACTATATTCAACCACCTCATTAGTCACATGACCAACACATATTCCACCTTAATGCACCAAATGACTAGAAAGTAAATAAATTATCCATGTTGTGTAAGCGGGGTTTCATGTGCATTGGCTACCACCATTCGTTAATCCTACACATGCCACTAGGTACGATAGAATTTTCCAACCAAGCACGAACCATGATCCACACAAACCAAAAGAAACATAAAAATTAAAACTAAATGAGAATATATACAACATGTGCAAGAGTATCTAGATATGTAAGCATGCAACCTCTTCAAGCAAAGCCTATTCCAAATATCCTTATGATGGTTTGAACTTCCATGCACCTAATTTTTCTTTAGCCTGGTCATAGATAAAAAATAGGACATCTTTCATGAAGGTATGAAGATGAACACTTATGTCATATTAATCTTTGTACCTCATTCACTATTACCGTGTCTCATCGATGCTCATCTATGTGGTGTAAGTGAATAAGTTGTTCCTCCTCATCCATGGTTCTAGGTAAAAGTTTGATGGCGAGTTGTAGAGAAGGAATCTTACATTCAATGGGAACGAGTAATTCTAATCCATATACTAGTTGAAATTGGGAAAAACCTGTGGCATCCTTGACCGAGGTTGGTATTCAAAAAATGAAAAAAAAATCAAATGTTGATTAGACTTATTCTTGTTCATTGTCTGCTGTAACATAGTCTTCAAGACTTTATTGATTGCCTTTACTCAACCATTTTATTAAGGATGATATGGAATTGAATTCTCATGCTGGAAGCGTAACTGAAATGGTAACTCTTTCATTATGTAGCTTTCAAAATGGGATTCATGATTAGTAATAACTTTTTTGAGTACACTTAATCTCACAATGATTTGGTTGTAAACAAACAATGTTGTTGAATCACTATCATCATAAAATGTTTCCATGTCTTTCTTCCATTGGGTTAAGTAATAAAAAATGGTGATAATGTACTTGTGATATACTAGTTGAAACTGGGAAAAACTTGTGCCATCCTTGATTGAGGTTTTGTATTCCAAAAGTGACAAAAAAACATAAAATTTTGATTAGACTTGTTCTTGTTCACTGTATTTTGTAACATAGTCTTCAAGACTTTATTGATTGCCTTCACTCAACCATTTTACTAAGGATAGTATGGCATTGAATTCTCATGCTGGAAGCCTAACTGGAATGGTAACTCTTTCATCATGTAGCTTTCAAAATGAGATTCATGATTAGTAATAACTTCTTTGAGTACACTTAATCTCACAATGATTTGGTTGGAAAAAAACAATGTTGTTGAACCACTATCATCAGAAAAGGTTGTCATGTATTTCTCCCATTGGGTAAAGCAATCAACAATGGTGATAATGTACTTGTGGATGCCCAAGGAGGTAGGTTGACATTCCTTAAAATCAATACCCCATTTCATAAATGGGTTGGTGCTCACTATAGGGTGGAGCGGATAAGGTTGAGCATGCTTTTTCCTTGTAAAAAAATGACATTTCTGGATATCTTGAATACAATCCTTAAAAATTTGTTGGAAACCTAATCCACTAGGGTTATGGTATCCTTCACTTGTGAAGAAATATGAAACATCAAGTGATAGTATCTGTCATCGAAAGTCCAAGAGACCTATTGGAAGACAAATCCAAAGGTCAGGCTCATGTATTTATATTTGTATCATATTAATAAAATGCATCTCATGCTTATCTAATTTCAAGTGTTCCAACAGTGGTATCAGAGCACCGATAATTCTTAGGCCACGATTATCCTATGATAGTTTTCCATAGTAGAGCATCTATCTTGTTTATTCTCCACACATTTACTCTCTGATTATTCTTCAAGTCTCCCTCATAAAGAAACTTGTTCATGTCTTCCCCTCTACCTTCAAGTGCTCTGGTCAATTCCTATGCTAGTCAGTCTATCATAAACCCTAATCTCTGCCTACCTTGTTTGCAGTCGATTTATGTCTGCAATCAGTTCGAGTTCACTCTCTCGCACGAAAATCTAATTTGCTCACGCAACCAATCAGACTTGTACCATTTCTAACAATTGATGTATGTGATACCATCTAGTTGTCAAGAACCAACCACATTCTAGTCTATGTTCCATGTTCTGCCAGGTTTTCTTCCTCACGGATAGTCTCTGAACTGTTTGGTTTCAATCATGGGAATCAATATAACATGTGATAATTTCAACCTAGAGAGGAACATGTTGAGTGTTCCAATTTTCTTTGCTCAGGAGGGATCTTAAGAGCATCACATTCATTGACAACTTCCTACTATCCACTTCCCGAAAATGCGATCCCCGTGAGTTTCTGGATTTCAAAGTTGCATGTCCAAATGGTGGTGGGATGCAATTGATTTTGTTAGGTGAGGATTTAATTCTAAACCAACAAGAACAAGGTGATTTCAAACGACTAGATCACATGATGGATTGGATCCATATTTGAACCTCTAGACTGCTCAGGTCAAACTATGAGCTACTATCTCAATTATGGGCACAATTCCACATGGTGAGTCCTCTCTTTCTGTTGGTCCCTTTCAATGATATTTCAAAGGTAAATGCTTATATTGTATATCTAGAAAGAAGTCAACCAGACAAGAAGAGGAACCACACATTCTAAAAATGGTGTCATGGTCATGGCCACCTTGCTAGGCCTCTCCACTGGCTACTTCGATGCACTGTAACTTAGTTTATGTACTTATGCAAGGGTGAGTGGATTGATTTCCCTTCAAAAACCATACTCTTCTTGAAACAAGGTTTCCAAAGTGGAAAAATAGCTATAGAAATTGCGATGGACAAACTCTTGTTCTCAAAATATATGGAACTAATACAACTTAAACGATAGTTAATAACAACCATTTTTGGATCCCCTCGGTCATGACATCACTCAGGTAGATTATGTGTCTGAACCTTTTCTCATTAGTGAACTTAAACAAAATATTTGCACCAAAAATTTTGGATGGAATAAAGCTTCCATAGTTCTTCATTCACCTCACCATTACTAGTAGCAAAGCATCAATGGTGCCTTGAATATAGATTACATAACTAAAACAAACTATTGAAGTATTCATCACTGTTTTCTGCTTTCTGTATGGACATGTGAACCTGTCTTTTTGCAAGTTGAATTACATTGTAAACAAGTGCATTTTCGGTAGAATTTGACACTCCTCCATTTTATGAGTTTGCATTATAGAGTCTAATAGTTAAATGGCTTGAATGGATGAACTATTAGAATTACTGAATACATTTTTTATTTTTTATTTTTTATTTTATTTTTATGTCTGGTGGAATCAACAACTAGTTGGGCACGTGCTCGCGTTACACGTGGCTGTGTTATCCAACTGCTACCACTATAACCTCCAGGTGTGCCAACGATGCCCCTTACGCGACACACAATGTAAGTTGGGGGGAATTGAACTCGAAACCTCATGGAACTTCATTTTCACGGCACTTGCCAATTGAGCTACCCCCCCGGGGGCGAATTACTGAATACATTAATACTCTTTTTAGTGGACAATTCAATCGCAACTGACAAAACAACTATACAATTTGTTCTAACTTGTTTGCAAATTTCGCAAGACAAAGTAGGGATGCTTCAAACTTAGACTCAACTTCTTCATGATGCACTTGAATGAAATAATATCCGACATTATGAACTAGTCCTTGTTCAGAACAACCCTCTTTTCAAAGAAGATGATGATGTTGATTCAGACTAACAACTAGCATAGGAGCAACTCAGTGAGACAACTTCAGATTCAAGTACAGATGAAGTTCAACTTCCTCTTTCGAAGCTAATCATCAGACATAGGGAATAAATAACGAACAATAAGCATAGAATAGGTATCGGATATGAAAATGAAGTCACCTTTCATATTCCATATTATACCAAACTGATCTAGTTCCAGAGTGTTCAATTGCTTCAAGAAGGTTCATATTCACATGATCTAATTCAAGACTAGACTATAAAATTCCAACATTGTCATTGAGTTAGACACATGGAGGATCGATGCTTTAATCTTCATCCTTGTGAGCATTGTGGAAAACACAATCATCCTTCAGATAAATTTTCTAAACACAAGAAACCTTCAAGATTAAAGAACCACTATGGGTGGATGACTTCTTGGCAATGGTCATCAATAGTCAAGAAGATATATCAGTCATACAGTATAATTCATTCTCGAGTATTGACACATCTTGCAGTGGAAAGATTTGCATCTTCTAACCTTGCACGTAACATGGGGGAATAACATTAATGATTGACAATAAGGCTTCAAGTTTCGAAGTCCTATCAATTGAGTAGTAACAAGCGAGTGTGATTTGGTTTGTGGACATCCAAAACCACTAGATTGGACTATGGTTTTCCTTAAACCACCATTTAGTAGAAGACTTACAACTTCTTCTAGACAATAAATTGTGTTTTTCCTTAAACCTCCACTTATTTAAAGACTTACAACTTCTACTAGAGAACAATTTATGGTAATGTTTAAACCAACATTCGAGAGAACTTCCAATTAGCAGAAGACATCAACTTCCAACTTCTATCTAACTTAAGAAATGTTCCGAGAACCATTGAGCCCTAGAGCCAAGTTCCAAAGTTTGTGGTCATCTGTAAACCACTTGATTGGTTTGTGGTATTCCTGAAACCACTACCACCATTTAGTAGAAGACATCAACTTTTGCTAGCCTTTTGGTTTGAAGTCATCCCAAAACCACCATATGCAAAGAGAACATTCAACCATTGGCAGCTATCCACTTCCATATTTCAGTTGTCCATTATCGAATTTTAGCTCTCTTCTTGGACTCACATACACCCCTTCGGATTAAGGGGGGAATGTTGGAAACCTAATCTGCTAGGGTTATGATAGCATTCACTTGTGAAGGAATACAAAATGTCAAGTGATAGTAACGATTATCGAGAGTCTCTTGGAAGACAAATCCAAATGTCAAGCTCATGTATTTATATATGTATCATATTAATGAAATGCATGTCACACTTATCTAAATTCGCGTGTTCCAACAAAATTGAAGGCCATAAATAATTAGTGTGCAAAATTTTCTAGGTCATTGCCATCCCAAATATATGATTGGAAGATCTTCGACTATGGCAATCAATTAGGACTATGATTGGCTTCCTCATGAGTTAAACATTGCCAAAAAATCACGTTGATACTCTGACAATTTAAAGTATAGTTGATAATAAGGTATTGTTGATCTTGATGGTGGATGTGTCACCATGTATTGCAATATAGGTGAAAGCCACATTTTTATGTCTAATGCCATACGATGATACCTCCATACCACAAGTCCAATATCTATGAGGAATAAATGTTCATCACATAATGATTCACTAACCACATATTTCTCAATGCCCCTTGGCAATTCCGACATCAATTTAGTGAAAGCCAAAGACTACTCAAATTTACTTGATACAAATTCTATGTCAAATTCTTGTAATATGAAATTCCACTTTGCATACTTGCCCGTAATTATTTTTCATGTCAACATATGTAGCATAGGGTTAGAATATGCATTAATTGTGGTGTGTCTATAAAATATGTAATGTTAGAGTTTTTAGACAACATGTACAACTATCAAGGAAAAATTCTTATCATTATGATACCTCAACTTAGGTCCAACAATCCATTATTAGTTAATACATCTCATGTTCTTGATGTTCATCATCTTTCTGAACTAATACCATACCTATAGTAGGCTCATACATAACCAAAAATAAAACAGAATCCTTGCTATAGTCCAAAGGACTCCATAATGGAGCTGATATGAGAGATTTTCAAAGGTTTGAATGAACTTTGCACTTGTTCATCTCATATAAATGGAACTCCTTTGCACAAAGGATGCATAAATCCATTCTTAATATTGGAATAATTAACAATGAACCACTACAAGAGGTTTGATTTTCCTTGCAAACTTTGAAGCTAGAGAATTGTGTTCAGGGGAGATAACTGAGGTATTACCTCAACCTTAAAAGGATCAACCATGATCCCATGCTTGGACACAATAAAAGCAAAGAAACGCCATGAAATAAAACAAAATATACACTTATGCAGGTTGAGTTAATATTATAATAGAAACACCTCCCAAAAATAACTCAAAGGTGCATTGGATGTTCCACCCTCTCCATAGAGCAAGAAACTAGATCATGCAAATAGGCCTCACATTATGATTTATGTTAGTAAAGGCATACAACATAGCCCATTGGAAGGTGGCATCAACATTTATAATTCCAAACATCTCTAAATAGGAAAAAATACCATAAAGGGCAGATAAAATAAGCCTTGCATCTATCTTTTTGTGAACTTGAATTTGATTATAATTAGAAATCCATCCATGAATGAGAGGATTTCATTCCTAACACATTCACCTATAATCTAGTTTATAAAGGGCACAATGAAATTATCCTTTTTCCATGCTTTAATAAGATTGTTAAAATCAATGTAGATTTTAATGGTCCCCTATTTTTGCCAATAGGTATAGGCTTTAACCCCACTTGTGTAGGGGAACAAGATATATGAATCTAGCATCAAATAACTTTTCCACTTTAGCCTTGATGGGAATTGCTTTCTTTAGATGAACTAGTCACAACTTATGTTGAATAGGCATGGTGTTATCATATGTCTTAATCTTATGTATGGCTATACTTAGGTTGATGCCTATCATTTATTTGTAAGACCAAGAAAAAGCATCATGATTTTTTTAAAAGGGTTGTATAGGTAGCTATTTATTCAAAATAAAATACCCCCGATAAGAAAAATTTCCACAATGCCACATTTGGAAGAGATATCGATTGGTATATCTTTTGAAATATTTTCTAAACTACCTTCCTCTAACACAAATCCTTTGTTGGGATAGGGTTCTAATACCATTCAATCTCTTTGGGGGAACTGAGATTTTTGATCTAACCTCCAGTTGATCTAGGTTTGGGAGAATGTATGATCTATGATGCATGTCATCCAATGGTCATTCTAGACTAATCATTGCCTTAATAATAGTCTTGTTAGAAGGAAAGGCCATTTCCAAAATGTTATTGGAACTAGATGGGTTCAAAGCTTGGATTAGTGAAGTAAATTGATTATAATCCTCTTTGGGATGTAGATCTTGATTAGGGTTTAGGGTAGCCATTTGGATTTCTTGACACAGGGCTTTGGTTTTAGAAAAAGGTAAAACAAGACCTACATACAAAGATGAAGTCTCTAGCATGAGTCACTAGACATATTTGAAATAAGATAAATGAAAAGGAATTGAGCAGATTAGTGTTGATTTCCCTTCAAAATATGAAGTTCAAGAGGGGACCGAGGATCCATAAATGATCATTGAAATCACATACATAGGAAATGATCCTACATGGTTTACCAATAGAGGGAGAGAGAAAGTATGCATCAAATATGAGTCTTTAAACATTCCCAAAACCTACACTTTTAAACGAGGAAGAATATCCATCAATAAACACAATATTGGTCTTAGCTTTTCCATTGGAATCATGCATACAATAGGTGATTTGGTCAATGGTGATGAATTTACCTCGACATGAAACTTCAATAAGTGAAAAATTGAAGATATAAATACCTTCATTTATAGATCCAACTCCATCCTAATAGAAGTTTATAGTAAAAAAGAGTGTCAACTACTTTCGCTTCTATATTGACTGCCTTACCTTCCAATTTGACTAGGATATTTGGAACAATATTATGTGGTTTGAATGTTCTCCCATCAAAATATTTTAAGATGGTGGTTAAGGGAGTGAGCTCAAAGGAGCATAATGCTCTCTAGTCTGGAAGACACATGATACATGTAGAGGATCTTGCATCTACTATACACTTGAAGATGCTCATGCCGTGAAAGATGATTTGTATTTGAAAGGTGACATGATGAGGAAGACTAGGTAAGGCCTAATCCTAGTCAAATGTTATTAGTGTGGCATCTTAAGGATCTATTCTACCAATAGTGTTTGATAGATTTTCCTCTATGTAGAGTAGTTTTGGAGGAATTCTAAAGTAATGATTTCCTAGTGGTCTTATGTACATGCCTACAACATAATGTTAATCCACTAGATCCCATTAGAATTCCGTAGTTAAGTACGCTTAGGCTAGAGTAGTACTGGGATGGGTGACCGCCCCAGAAGTCCTAGTGTTTTACATGCCTACGACATTTTATAAACTTAGTCCAATTTGTCCCACATGCATCATGTGAATTGTTCTCCTCTCACTCTCTCATATATAATTGAGGTGAAGAAGGACCTTTAAGCAGACAATGGAGTGTGATGTAAATCTTGTTGCGAATGAAGTGTAATCAACACCTCTTTCTTTTCAGAGATAAGCTACCCCATTTTTCCAGTTTGTGTTCTACAATGTTTTTCTCTCTTTTTTCATTAATAGAAGTTGATTTTCACTATATTTCTGTGTTCTACACATTATCTCTATGTATTTCCATGTTATATATCGGTTATATTTTTATCGTCACGTCGTCCTCAAAATAATCTAGATCAGTGGTATCAGAGCAGGATGCTCCTTGTCGTTTCTCAGAGCAGGTCCCCGACGAGGTCAGGGTATAGAGAGTTGGGTCTCAAGCTAGTTTCTCTTGAGGAGAACTGCTCTCTCCAGCCCAAGTGACCTCCCTTGGATGAAGAAAAGAGATATGACAGATAAAGAGATCCTTTCAAGATGTTGCTCGAGGAAGCCCTTGTGTTGTAAAGGAACACAATGATGGACAACTTTGCTTAGATATTTCAAAGATTATCGATGGTGACGATTGAGGCATCTTCAACAAGAAGCTATTTCGCATGTGTGACACCCTTCAAGGTACAATTCAATTTTGATATCCCCTTATTTGAAGGCCAAATAGATGAATATGCTCTAGCAAAATGGTTGAATTTGCTAGAAGGTTATTACTCTGTCCAAAAAAATTTCGACAGTGAAAAGATCACCTTCGTGCTCCTTAAATCCATTCCCCATATCCGAGCTTGGTGGGAAGGTTACTGGGAGAGGTACACTGCAAATGAATCTACACTGTTTGGGAGAGAACCCACGTGGGTGAACTTTGTAGATGCCCTAAAGGAGGAGTTATACTTTGTCGGAAACAATGATGACCAATACATGAGATGGACAACTCTGCATCAGAAAAGAGACCAGACTGTGCCAGAGTACACCAACATATTTCTTACCTTGTGCTCAAATCTTGGTATCAAAGACTCCGAGCAAAACCTGGTTTTGAAGTAGTGCAGTGGTCTACACAAGTACATCCAAACATAGATGGATTTCTTGGACATCTCTTGACTGGGAGCTTCTTATCAATATGCAGTCAAAATTGGGCACAAATTCAAGCAACAAAGTAAGTGGGAGAAGCATGGAAAAGGAAACTCTAACTCACATATTGAAGGACAGATCAAGGATGGGAAACCTCAAGAGAGTCAACCCTAGATGCAAACAAAGAAGGGTAACATGAAGTCTAAGAAAGACACTGGAAAGTGGTGTGAGTTCCACAATATCCCTTGGAACAACGCTAATGAATGTTGCTCAATGCAGTCATTGGTGGCCGAGCTTAAAGACAAATAATTGAACCCCAACTTGGACCTTGATTAAGAAAATAAAAAAAGGAGACAAATCATTGATGCAGAACCCACTACTACTGTCGCAACTGCAACAATCTAACCAGAAGAAGATCTTGAGGAGGAGGAGCGACTCTTCCATTCACAGATGTGGGTAAAGGGGAACCCACTACATTTTATTGTTGATAGTGGAAGCCAAAAGAACATCATCTTAGAAGAGGTTGTCAAGAAGTTGGATTTTCCAACAACACCACACCCGTAGCCATACAACATCGTTTGGCTTCTCCATGGTCAAGATCTTTGTGTCAGCCACTAGTGTCGCCTGTCCTATGGCATCAAGCCCTTCAAGGATGAGGTATTGTGTGATGTTTTCCCACTGGAAGTCTGTGATGTTCTATTAGGCCAACCATAAATGTGGAGGCGTCATGCTGTTTACTCGACCCCGTAGCGTCATTGTTACTCTCAGGGGTAAGTTATACAGGATACCAGAGGTAGTTCCGACTATTGTCCAACCAGAACAATGCCACAAAGTAATCTCTCATACTACAAAGTTTAGCCTGTTCAAAATTCGATCAAAAGGTGAACCAAAGGACACTATAACCACTGTAGCCTCATCCCAAAACCTTTCTATATAGCAGAAGCAGATCAACAATATTGTAGAAGAGTACCAAGATGTTCTTGCTACACCTACGAGGGTGCCTCCACACTTCCTAGTCAAGCAAGGTTATAACATAACCCTTAATACTCTTCATGTTGCATCTTCACCAACAAAATCCTCCCACACTCAGGTAGATCATGCAACTAAATTGGTTGAACGGATCCAAACCCTCCAACAATAGGTTCATAACAACCTTCAACAAGCTAAGAAAGACAACTTCTTTAGTAAGGCAAGCACCGCACCAAGCTTCAGATCTAGCAGAAGTCTCCCCATCTCCCAAGGGAGCTTGATGCAATGGGGACCATTGCTTCCTAAGCGGGGAGGAATGATCTAGATGGATCTTGGTAGCCATCCACGTTTTCCACTGAATCACCATTTTGAGCCTATGGTTTTGATAAACCATGATATTCGGCCTTTTGATGGGGAATGGAATGTAATGTCATCTTCATTTGTTAATTACAAACATCATGTAATGATTTTCTAGTGGTCTCATGTACATGCCTACAACATAGCATTAATGCACCAGATCCCATTAGAACTTCGCAGTTAAACACGCTTAGGCTAGAGTAGTACTGGGATGGGTGACTGCTTGGGAAGTCCTAGTGTTTTACATGCCTATGGCATTTTATAAACTTAGTCCAATTTATCCCACATGCATCATGAAAAATTTTCTCCTCTAACTCTCTCATATATAATTGAGGTGAAGAAGGCCCTTTAAGCAGGCAATGAAGTGTGATGTAAATATTTTTGCGAATGAATCGTAGCGAACATCTCTTTCTTTTTAGAGATAGGCTACCCCATTCTGCCAGTTTATGTTCTACAATGTTTTTTTGTCTTGTTTATTAATATAAGTTGGTTTTCACTATATTTCTGTGTTCTCTGCATTATCTCTGTGTATTTCCTTGTTATATATTGGTTATATTTTTGTCTTCATGTCATTCTCAAAATAATCCAGATCAATTATTTTCTTTCTGGTGGATCTTGTCACCCCATTAGAATTATGTGGTCTTCTCATCGTTTTACCTATGCACATTCAAAATGATTTCATAAAGCATCTTAGACTGGGAATATACTAGGTTTGACTGTTGGGTTTTTAAGACCACTTATTTGTTGATGTCCACCCTTAACAAGGTGATGTCCTTGGAAATAATAGGAAGGAGAGACTTCACAAACTGGTTTTCTAGAAGTCGATATAAAATTTTAGCTCTTATCATCCTCCATCTCCTTCTCCACTCATGGATATGGTTCAATATGCATGGATAAGTTTTTTCATGTAGGAATGTCAAAAGTTTCGTTTCAATCTTGTAATGAATTAGTAATTGGAAGTGCATTAGGAAGGCTATTGCTAAAGATGAAAAATCATTATGAGAAGCCCTTGTCAACTCAATATACCATTTTGTAGCTATTCATACCAGGTTTCACTAGAAAATTCATAGTCTAATACTATACTCCACAAGGTTGCTTGATGAGAACCATGGGTGGAAATTCATAGCATGGTTATATGGGTCTTCTCCATATTTTCCTTCAATCTTAGGAATGTCAAAATCTAGCATGTTTGGTATCACCAACTAGGTTGGATTATGGCTAATAAGTTCTTTTGTCAAGCTTGGAAAATCAGGTAGGTTTAAAGTTACTAAAAACGTCAAAGGGGAAGTATAATGAATTAAGGTTTCCTAAGTTGGTACTTGAGATCTCAGATTGAATATCAGTTCTACCTACATTAGTGCCACTGATAATATTTTGAATATTAGTGATTGGGTCACTACTCACTTGAAATCAACAAGATTTCCATTCAAAAGGTTATTTTTCAACTAATGGGTATTCTCATGGTAGGGGTACCTGTGCCCCCAAATAACATTCCTATATGGACATTTCTACTACCCATAGGAATTCTCAGAGGGGTGTTTGTACCACTAAAAGGCATGCTTGTAAGGACATTTATGAAACTAACGGGAATGCCAACATTGGTAGGGTTTCCACCACCAATTGCAGATGTATCAATAATATTTTTTTATGAGAAATATAGTTTATTGATTGTTATGTACAAATGATGACGAATCATTCCTTGGAGGGAAGAAATTTACTTGAACAAGAAGAGGATCAAATCGACCAATGAGTAGAGGCTTAAACTTAGTTAGAGTAGTTTTATCTACATCCTCAATAATCGATGGATCAATATTTTCTAATGGGGGTGGAGGAACAACTTCTTCACCTCTCAGGGGGAACCCTTGCAATACAATATCTCCATCCTCTTCTTCTTCAAATAAATAATTTACCAAAACTAGTCCCTTAGCTAATCGTTATTTAGTGTAGTGTGCTCTTCTTTTGAATAATCAAAGAGGACTCAAGAATGTTAAGTCTACACCTTGTATAAGGTGACCCTGTGAATTGAGGAGGAAGACCTTGGTTTGTCTATAACTATTGGGGCGATCAATAAACTACTTTGAAGTACCTTGAATCAAGTAGAAAACAACTAAATGCCAAATGTTAAAATGTAATTTTTAGGATTTCTATGGGGGAAAAACACACAAATCGAAGAATACACACTCTTAAAAGGCTTAGTAATGATTCATCCAAGAAAACCTACTCTTTGAAGAACTAGGTAAAGGTGATTAAAATCCCTAAACCCAATTAATGACGAGTTGAAAAGGGGCCTTTTTAAGGTTTGCTTAAGATGACGAGGGCTCAAGTATAACTAGTGAAGGTTAAGAACCAATTATCATAACGTTACTAAGTCACTGTACAAGGTCTATTCTCCCTCAAAACAAGTAAAACCTCAAGATTCATTGGAGATTAAGGATTTGTCTTAGGTACCGCAATCAATTCCCACAAGAATTCACCATTATGGAACCTAGGAAAAGTACTATGGTTTCCTTTTGCGTAGACAACTAGGTGGAATAGTCAGGGGTCAGATGTTAACATTGGGAAAGACATATGAGACTTTGTCCTACGATCAAGATTTTAAAAATAAAGAATCACTTTGATTAACTCTCCAACTATTCCAAATTCCCTTATTATGCATTGATGCACTCCTTAAATGAGAGAGGAGATATCACGATTTAACCAATTTTGACCTCATTATTGGTGCTTGTGTTGTATGTGCTTTCCCATCAAGTGATTCTCTATAATAAAATAATATTCTTTACATTAATCAACTTCTAGTTTCCAATGTAAGTAGCCTAAGAGAATTTACCCTCCAAACCCATGGGGAGGAGAGGTTTGGAGAGGAAGGGCCATACGACCTAGAGGTCATGGGTTCTACTCCCCACTGATTTCCAAACTTCAAATATTCCCAAATAGAACCATAAACCCAACCCTATT
Source organism: Picea glauca (assembly GCA_000966675.3). Taxonomy (NCBI): domain Eukaryota; kingdom Viridiplantae; phylum Streptophyta; class Pinopsida; order Pinales; family Pinaceae; genus Picea; species Picea glauca. Next base: position 1,705,045 of record JZKD02S1672714.1, read on the forward strand.
AAACCAATAAACAACATTTTGAAACTGAGGGCTTACACCTTAGATTGTTGATGAGTTTTCTACCAAAAAAAATGAGAACAATTCCTTTTAATTTAGGATTTATTTTGGAGGCTATTGTTTACTCAAAAGGAAGTAGAATGAATGTGATGTTTGTAAAGGAAAAATATGAAATAAGCAAAAGAGATACCTAAAAGCAACTATTCCTAGAAAGAAACTTGAAACGATGCCAACTATAAAGATGCATTTTCCTATTTTGAAATGGAAATGCTTTTCTAATTTTTATTTTGTAATTCAAGCTTTTATTTGATGGACCAATAAAAATATGCAATAGTTTTTGTAGTAATTTCTAATTACTTATTTCTTATGATGCATTAATATTTTCCCAACAAAATAAGTACCGTGATGCAAGGTCAATATTTTCCTTCTTTTTTTTCTTTTCTTATAACAATTGAGAACTTAAGGAAATAAAATCTACTTAAATGAAGACACTAGAAATGAAACCAGAAACTACTTTCATTTTTTCTTTCAAAACCAACCACTAAAAAGGAAAATTCTTCCATTTTAATTTTCTTCCTACAGAAAAATTTCAAAATTTTCTTCTCGTAAAGGGAAAAACACTAATGAAAAATGATAAACATTGAAGATGTATGCTCCTATGGCCTAAGCATAGTGGTAGAAGGCATAGAAGTTAGGAAAAACCCTAAGTTTTTAGAAATGGGTTTTACCAATACTGATTTTTTTCACCTTACAGGTATGCCCATGAGGGGTATGCCAACAACTTGTAGGATGCTTACTTTTTTTATTGAAGGTGTTGAAACAGAACTAAAATTTTGTTTTTTGAACAAATCCTGGTATCCTGGAGTCTTTGCATAATTAAATTTTTCCACGTCTAATGAATTCGAAACACAATCGAGACTTATTCTGGAAAGAGAATGATTGAAAATTAATCTATGAATATGCCAAATACTTTCTCATATAATATTTTGAAAAAAAAACAATGAT
>JZKD02S1672714.1:1709595-1724342 GCA_000966675.3 Picea glauca
ATTACAGTGGAAATATAAGGTTCTTTTAGATTAAATTCTTATTTTTCTCTGTGTGATGTTATGCTGTTTATAATTTCATAAATTATCACTGAACCAGAAAACGGCCTTACTTGTGTTATTATTTTCTGTCTCAAGTTTTAAAGTCATTAATTTATTTCTTGATCCGAATGCCTGAAGTAACCAATTTATCAAAAACTCTTTAATAAAAAATATAAAAATCAAATATCCATGACAGTACCAAACGGAAGACAACCAAACATAGAACTCGGTTTGCAAGACCAAACTAGCATTGCATTGAATTTGTTTAACACTATATTACAAACTGCAACAAACCGAACCGAGTTAGAAAGATCATGGGAAGCAATAGAACGTGACATAACTATCCAAGAGCAAAGGGAAGAAAGACAGAGAAGATTGAGAAATCAACTCTGATTTGATTTTCTTTGTTTCATATTTCAAAGACTTATTTTTCTTATGGATGCCTAGACGGTGTGTTTTATAGTCTTAAAACACAAACTCTGGAACAACAGAAGGTAACCTTTGGGAGCAATGATGTGCCCACCATAACTTTGACACTTCACATGCACTTGCTACTGAGGTTGAAACAACCCACGGTCACAACAAAGGGGAAAGGGACAACAACTAATGCTTAAGCCTGTAATTTTAGTTTCTACTTCTAAGGTTGATAAAGAAGATCTAAAGGTTTCTCTAGGTAGATGAAACACCTACAGTACAACAACTAGGAGAAAGAACCAACAATTCTAGGTTTGATCCCTAATGGAGTCACCATTTCTTTTATAGGTAAAATAGTTTGGAAAATGAATTTTCCCCCACCAATTTGGGTTGGATCCTTGTTGTTAGGTGAAGGATATATTATTCTTTTCTTTCCTATTCAAATTAATGCAATAATTATGGAATGCCAAGGAAGAGGGATAAACTACTTTTATTTCCTTTGTGTTCCTTTGTTTTGATTATTGAATAGTAGATGGATCTTTAACACCTATATTATTCTAGCATTTGCACACATTCAAACATTAAAACACCTTACTAATTTCTTTGGAAAAAATCCATATTAAAAATATATATTGAAATAAAATTGTAGAAATTTAATGAAAAAATCAACATGCACTAAATTCTGTCATACACTTAGAAACTTAGAGATAACTGTCATCTATGAACTCTGAAATGTATTAACCCACATTCAGAAAATATTATGAGCAGAAATACACATTTCCCAACACTTTTGCAGCAGAATAAACACAATGAACATCAATCACACATCCATGTAATACTTAGAAATTTAGGCAACCAGCCAAGGAAAACCCCAGTGTGGGGAAACCCAAAGAGAGAGAGAGATTTTATTAGCTTTAGGAAAGTATATCAACAACAAAATTACATTTGACAACCAAGAGAATCACTTACAAACACAATCTGTCCCAAAAACTTGCTGCCTAGAAAATCGTGCCAAATCCATACAACTGTACAACCTTGGTGAAATCAACACCTCGATTTCCATGTCACAATAGGATATTGTACCTTCCCTCCTATACGACTGACCTCCAACAAAAAATTCACCAAAATATGCCTCGAAAACCATGCCCACACTTGCCTCGATTTTTGTGCCCAAACTTGTTGATGTACGACCTGTACAGATCCGTACAGTATGACCTGTCTTCTGCAATAAAACATAGCTGCTCCTAAACAAAAATTCCTCCTTGGTAAATGTGCCCAATCTCCCTTGAATTTCATGCCAAAAATTTCTTGCTCACTTTCCTCTCTCAAGTTCTCTGGGAAATCTCTCTCAATCTCTTCTTCACCGTGTCTTGCACACTACCCAATTCATTCTCTTATAATTAAAAAGTGACCTTTCACCTTCCAAGTGTCTTTTCACCTTTCCCATCCCTAAATCCAAAGTCCAAGATCTAATATTTCCTTTACATGATCAAGGGACATGATTCATTCCCTCCAAAATAAGTCACTTAAAAGTTAAAGTACAATTTCACTTTATAACATAAGTGCACTTTATGAAATAAAGTCACTTTAATATTAGAAGGTACACTTCATCAAAAAGTCACTTTAATAAAAGAACCACTTTATCATAACTTTATAAAAACCCATTACAAAGTCAAGTGCCTAGTAGGGAAAATATAAGGATACTTCCACATACAAGACAAAACATGCAGACTACCTCCCGAGCTATAAAAGCTAACACTCCCTCTTAGTGAGGGAAGTACTCTCTGTCATCACCATCATTTGGTCCCATGACACTATTCGTAGTAGGAGCTCCCTCTGAACCTAGAACCAACCTCAACATCTACACATAACTCGAACCAAAAGACCTCCTCTTGAAAGCTACCTTGAACCTTGAGATCCTAGGAGAATCCACTCCACCCTGAGCATCGGTTCGATCACACCAACTGAGCCTCCTGACGGTGCTCAAAAGAGACTCCCTCTCTTCCCTTAGATTGCAAGACTAAATCCTTGGGCCCACCATAATCTTATGAGACTTCTGATCCTCATTCGACGTTGAATCATAACCTGAAGGTTATCCTCGCAACATGTACAACCTATCCATTCGATCACCAATCAGTTGTGTTTGGATTGGATCCACTCCCTCCCTATAGATAAATACATGTCCCCTCTTTAACAATGTACAATATCCAACATCCTCCAAGGATGAGACTGAGAGCAAGTTAACCCTCAACCCTAGAACAAAGATGTAACTTCCCCAACCACCAACAAGATGAGCAACGTCACTACATGAGGTCTCTCTTAACTCTGATACCAATTTGTTTTAACACCTCGACCACCATAAAACCATAGACAAACAACATATTCTGCTAATACACAGACTGATGTAGAAATAATAGTAAAAGCATACATGCAGTAATTCAGACAAAACCATAGATGTAACATCATATATAAATACATAACGTGTAAATGAACAAGGAATGAATACTTATCTTTTAATTGAGTTCCACCAACTTCGTGCAGACCTTCCACAAACCTCCTAGCCTTAGACCACGCTGCTCATCATGCTCAACAATGGGTCACCCCCGAGATGGGACTAAGCTCCACCCAAGGCAAGGGAATCTTAGACTAGACTAAGGTTACAGGACACTAGACAGTGCAACTGGAAGGATTCTCCCCAAGAGCCTTCTTACGCCCACTACTCATGGAATCTCATTCCCAACATGCTTGTTTCACCTCGAGAATATGCACCTTCACTGTTCCACAGTCCATCGACTGCTCCACTTTGATTTCAGGGTCTCAGCAACAGGTCGGATTAGGAATTCTCAGAGCTACGTAGCTGGTGCTGGACTCTCTCTCGGAGAAAATCACTTCCCAACAAACTCTTTCACTTGGAGAGAGCTGCTCATAGGCCTGCCAACTTGCCTCTTCAACCACGGGCTTGACAACCCGCTTCTTCAACCATGGGCCTGACAACCCGCTTCTTCAACCAGCTTCAACTCAGTTCCAACAAGGTGAGGACAATATCAAGGATTAATATAAATCAGGGAATGACAACAACCATAATTCTATAAGGCACAACATGGCTCTGGTAAGTACATATACGATGTGCTTCACTGGAAAAACAGGTCAACTTCGCGGGTTACTGGTTTCAGAGGTGCGTGAAGATGCAGAGGTCGACGACGGAGGCCAAATGAGTTAGGCGAAGGATGGAAGAATGGGAAGCGAACCCCCCCCCCCAATGAGCTGACTCTCTAGCTTTAAATGCATAATCCTAGGTCGACACCTATCTTCCTGGAGCCGCATGCACTCCATTTAGCATTCGTTCCCCTTTTCTAGGAACTTAGGATAACTGGGTTTATTTTTCCCCACTTTAATATTTTCATTTTTAGGAATATATTATAATATTCCCTTGGGTTAAGCCCTCTAGATTAGCCCCTCTTTCCTAGATTCTAGGTCCCATCCCTTTCCCTACCTAGTGGAGCTTCGTCCTCCATCACTCTTTCTTCGTGGTTGGTCTGCATGCAGCGATGTATAATTTTTATTAATGATCTGCATAATTACATATACAAAAATCAAGCTTATTGGCCTTAGCGTCCAGGTCCTTCGGTCCATAACACATAAGACTACCATCTTATCAACACTTGACTCACCAACCTACAAACATCAACAAACATCAATACAGTTCATAGGGGCTTGGCTTGGGGTATTACAATCCCCTCCCCTTATTTTTGCACTGTCCTCAATGCAACTCATTGACATAATATCATCAATATTTTCAAAATCTTAAAAAAGATGCAGGTACTCTGCCCGCATAACATCCCCATGCTCCCGTGTCGCGTCCTCAGGACAGTATCGGGTCCACTGGACCTTTACAAGTCCTATGGATCGATTCTGGAGCTGCTTTCTCTTCCTGTCCAATATGCACACCGGATGCACCTGCAAGACGCCTTCTTGCTCCACCTGAATCACCTTCCAATCAATCACATGATTAGGATCAAGTATATATTTCTTAAGCAATGAAACATGAAACACATTATGTACAGTCATGGATGCAAGAAATGTAAGCATATATGCAACTATTCCAATCCTTTCTAGGATTTCAAATGGCCCACAATATCTGGCCGCCAACTTGGAACAATTTCCCAGCTTCAGAGAAATTTCGTTGGCTTTCACTTTCAAGAAAACATGTTCACCCACTTTAAACTCCATATGGGTTCTATTCTTATCAACATAACTTTTCTACCTGTCTTGGGAAATCTTCAAATTCTGCTTAATCTTCACCATTTGCTCTTCCATTTACTTGAGCAACTCTGGTCCAACCACTGCCCTATCAGCTGGGTTATCCCAACTTACTAGGGTGTTGCACTTTCTGCCAAAAGTGGTTAAAACAGGCTCATCTTTAGTGATGCTTGATACCCATTGTTGTAGGCAAATTCTACCAAGTGTATGTAGTATTCCCATTTAGATGGTTTGTCCATCACATACATCCTTAGCATGTCCTCTATCACATCTGACACTCCATACATCTGGCGATGTATTCTGCAATTTCCTTCTTCATACCTGGCCAAAAGTAATGACTCTTGATTGCTGCCACTATTTTTTGATATCCAGGGTTCCCAACATAAGGCACATTATGCATTTCTTTCAATATCATAATTCTCAATTCCTGGAAATTAGGTACATAAATTCTATCTTTGTACATGAGTGTTCCATCAGCTTCCAATTTATAATCTTCCACTTTCTGTAGCATCTTACCTTGATGTAGCTTTTCCACCAATTCCATTTACTGCAAATTTGCATTTGCAACTTCCGAAATTCTGCATTTAATATCAGTTTGATACATGCTAATGACCGTAGCATGTAGTTCATCCACTCTTCTGCTGAGTGCATCAACCACTTTGTTCTCCTTTCCTTTGATATGCTTGATATCAAAGTCATACTCACAAAGAAATTCCAACCATCTAATATGCCTAGCATTCAAGGTTGGCTGATCAAACAAATACTTGATACCATTATGGTCTATCCTCAATTCAAACCTCTTTCCCATGAGTAAATGTCTCCATTTCTTCAGAGCGTGCACTATGGCTGCCAAATCCAAATCGTGAGTTGCATAGAGCCTTTCATTCTCTTTCAATTTTATGGACTCATAACATATTGCAAACCCATTATGGCTGAGTACTCCCCCCAATCCTTCTTTTCATGCATCTGTACACACTACAAAATCTTCATTTGGATCTGCAATCCTTAGGATTGGAGCACTGGTTAACAACTACTTCAATTGCTGGAAGTTTCTCTCACATTCTTCTATCCATTGAAATTTCTTCTCCTTCATTTGCAAGGAAGTGATGGGGTGAGCTATCCTTGAGAACCCTGCAATGAACCTTCTGTAATATCCAACTAAACCCATAAAGGATATGACTTATGTCACATTCTTCGACGCTGACCATTCTCTGATGGCTTCTATCTTCTCAGGATCCATGGCTATCCCATCCTTTGAAATGATATGTCCCAAATAATGGATTTTCTTTTGATAGAATGAGCACTTGCTCAATTTGGCATATAGTTGGTGCTCTCTTAGCACTTGCAACACCATCCTCAGATGATGTTCATGCTCTTCCCCTGACTTGGAATACACCAGGATGCCATCCAAAAACACGATGACAAACTTGTCTAGATATTCTCTGAATACACCATTCATTAAGCACATGAAAACAACATGTAAATTTGATAACCCAAATGGAACCACTATGAATTCATAATGACCATACCTTGTTCTGAAGGTGGTCTTGTTGATGTCTTCATCCATTATCCTCAACTGGTGGTACCCTGACCTGAGATCTATTTTTGAAAATATCTTGGCATCCTTCAACTGATCAAAGAGATTATCGATCCTTGGTAAAGGATACTTGTTCTTTATAGTAACCTTATTCAACTGTCTGAAATCGATGCACAATCTCAATGTCCAATCTTTCTTTTTCATGAACAAGATCGAGGCACCCCAAGGTGACACACTTGGGGCATATATACCCCTTCTTCAGAAGTTCTTCAAGCTGCATTCACAACTCCTTCAGTTCTGGTGTATTCATTCTATAAGGAATTTTCAACATTGAAGTCGCTCCATGCATCAGGTTTATAAAGAAATCAATATCTCTCTTTGGGGGTAGTCCTGGTACCTCCTTGAATACATCTACAAAATCTTCTAGGACTCCATGGTCTTCAATATTTTGCATCTTATCCTTAGGTGCTTCCTCCATATGGGCTGCAAATATTTGACAACCCTTCCTGCAACACTTTTTTGGCTGCATTGCTGAGATTTCTCTGATACTCATTTCCCTTGGGAGTCCCTGCACTTTCCTTGGGTTTCCTTTCTCATAGAGGCAAGTGAATGCCTTGTTACGACAGTCTAATATGGAATGGTGCTAATCCAAAAAATCCACCCCAATTAGACAGTCATAGGAACCTAAAGGTAAGATGTTCAAATCTACCGTTGTGCTCAGTCCATTCATGTCCATGAGACATGACTTAACCATTTCAGTAACTTTTCTTTTGGCTCCTATAGAAACTGCCATAACCAAGATTTTCCATTCTTGTTTATTGGAAAATGAAAACGTTCCACCATCTTGGGATCTATATAACTATGAATAGCCCCTAAATCAATTAAAATAGTAAAGGCATGGTTATTGATCATACTTTCAACTTCAATAATGTGTGATTGAAACTCAACTTGCTTGTTGTCCAGGGCTGCATAGATCCTTGGTATTCTACTGCCCATGTCCTCCACTATTTCTGTTTGCTGAACATTGTGGACATCTCTCATTTTGCTATTTTTGTGGGGACAAACTCTATACTTGTGGTCTCCCTGACAACCCCAACATTAAATGGGCGTCTGCCTTGGCCTTTCACCCCCTACCTCAGCCATTCTGGGTTCTCTAAATCCTGGCTGTCCTTGAGAGCTATTTCTGAAAAAGGATGGCTTAGATCCCTTATTCCTCTGATCTATCTTGAATTTCTTCTTATCTTCCCAAGCTTTTTGGAAATTTGGCTTTCCTTTATGCTGATCATATATGCATTTTTCTCTCCTTATGGTTTCTTCCATAGTTTTAGGATCATTATATTGGATCTTGTCACTAATGAAAGTTGACAGTCCACTCAAATATATTTGGATTTTGACAGTCTCATCCTTGATGAAAGGAACGTACTTCAACAACTCTAGGATTATTCTTTCATACTCATCTATTGTCATACTTCCCAGCTTGAGTTCAAAGAACTCTTTCATATTTCTATCATAGTATCTCTTAGTTAAGTATTTCTTTTAGAAATACTTCTTGAATTCCTTCCGAGTAACATTTTTCTTTTTAATGTGTTTCACCTACACAAGTTGATCCCACCACATGGATGCCTTTCCTTTCAGTTGATACATTGCAATTATTCATTCTGCACGAGAGGAATAATTATGCAGTTGGAAATATTTCCTCATTCCAAGAAGCCATGTCTCAGCATATTCCTTCTTCTGGTGCTCTCCATCAAACATAGGAGGTTTACTCTTTTTCAATTCCCCCTTCAGTTAATCCACTCCAGATCTCCTATAGTTTCTGGTAGGAGATGGGTTTGAACTATTATGTTACCTCCTCTTAGAGTGCACGTGGGAGTGATGATGGTGTCTTCCAACACTCCTTGATTTCCTCTTTTCATTAGGAGACATATGATTTCTTGATTTACTGGAGTCACTCTCCTTATCCAATTTCTTTTCTATCCTTTCTAGGCTCTGTATCAACTTTATGTTGAATTATCCCTGTTTTTCCCTGGCTTTCATGAGCTTTCTGTTATTTGCTCGGTGAGTCTGGAAATCTTTCTGCAATCTTTCAATGATTTTCATCATGTTTCCCTCTTTATCTATCTCTTCTCCATGCCCATTGGAGTTCAATCCTTCAACTCCCAAATGGACATCCATTCCTTTAGCTTCATTCTCTGAACTTAAAGCATTATGTACCTCCTCCATTTCGGTGCACCGTGGTACAATTCGGTTTGGTTCTGACAATCGTTAACTCTGCAAACACAACGTGCAATCAACCGAAATTTGTTAGGCCATCAGTCCTTAACAAATTCCACAGTATTCATAAACCAATCTGTTTCAAAGAAAACTTTCAGATTTCATTATGCGGTTCTCGATCAATCAAGAATGCCCGTAGATTTTTTCTTTTTGAGCTCTGCTCCGTTCTGCAATAATTTTTGGGCACTAGCCCCTTTCTCTTAGCCCCCAACCCATGCGACCATAGGTTGTGGCCAAGCGTTAGGTCGATAGGCACTTATTCGGGACTTTGGATTCATAATTTTTCAAAGCACATCAAAACAAATCTCTCAGAGTTTCGGATTGACGAATTCGTGAAGTAGGGTGGATCAACAGTCCACGACTACCCAACATCCAAAGGATGGAATTCACTATGGAACCTTAGATATCTAAGCTCTGGGAATTCGTAGCTTTGGGACTTCGAAGGATTTCACATCTGAACACCCCCAACACTCCGAACCGTTAATCTACGAACACTTCCCTGTCACCTTTGGTGACGTCATTACGTCTCGTCGCCTCAGCATTACAAAACTTTTGAAAGTTCTTCCTTTCGTTCCCTTATGAACCATTCTTCTGGAGTGTCAAGTCTTCAGACTTCACAATTGTTGCTACACGTCCACTAGGACCCACATTTTCCATACTTGAACTAAGATACCGAATAGTCACATCACTTGATGCCTTTCAAATTGTAGGGGCATGCATCCGCGGTTTGGAGTAACCCGCCTTTCGTCCCACAATTCTTCTGACGCTGACACGTAACCCCCTGGTAAAACCATGGTTTGGATTGCAAGATCGCCTTGGAAAATTAACTCCCGTGCAATTTGTGTCCCCACAATGCCTCTTGGCCGTCGATCTTGATGTATCTTGATCAACGCTAGTGTGAGCCCGCTGACCTTGAACTATGTTATGCAACCTCAAGGCCCACATAGTACAACTTCCAACATTCTAGGTGGAGGCACGTGGCAGGTATAAGAGAGGTCCACGTCACCTCTAGGTGACGACATCATGAATCACTACTTCGACTCTTTGGGGATTTGAAACTCCAGGCTTTGGGAGTTCTCTCCTCAACACACACTCATTCTCCCGAACGTTGAAATCCCGAACAACCAATCTGCTGACACATGTCCCTCTTGATGGACGTTCTAGATTAACTCCAGACTTCGGAGCTTTGGGGGATTTCTCCCTTCACCACTATGTTTGCCCCTTTTAACTTAGCTTGATCAAACTGCCAAGCCCTTCTCCCCAGATATACGCTGTAGATCCTCTTTGGGGACTTCGGACTTCGAGCCTTCGACCTCTTCTGCTCTATAACCCATAACTTCGCCGAAGCCACAAAGCCCAAAGGACTTGAAGGTTAACTCTCATGGTCCATTTTCTTGATCCGACGATTGTGATTTTACATACCTCTCATCCTCCTGAACTTCATAACACGACCAAGGTAACGTCTTGGCACTTAAAAATGTTCCGAGGTTCGAAATTGGTTCCTCTTGACACAATTTCCACCTGAAACCTTGGTTCCAATGACCACTTATTTGACGCATCTAGGATCAGTGCTGGAACCTTAGCTCTGATACCAATTTGTAACTTCACCAGCCACCAACAGGCTGGGGAACGTCACTACATGACGTCTCTATTAACTCTGATACCAATTTGTTTTAACACCCCCCGGCCACCCAGGCCGAGCCATGCTATCTCGTAGAAATACAAATTATCATCTGCCAATAAATAAACCATAGACAAACAACATATTCTTCTAATACATAGACTGATGCAAAAATAACAATAAAAGCATACATGCAGTAATTCAGAAAGAACCATAGATATAACAACATATATAAATACATAGCATGTGAATGAACATGGAATTAATACTTAACTTTTAATTGAGTTCCACCTACTGTGTGTAGACCTTCCACAAATCTCCCAGCCTTAGACCACACTACTCATCACGCTCAACAATGGGTCACCCCTGAGCTGGGACTAAGTCCACCCATGGCAAGGGAATCTTAGACTAGGCTAAGGTTACAGGAGACTGCACAATGCAACTGGAAGGATTATCCCCAAGAGCCTTATGCCCACTACTCAGGCACTCTCATTCCCCACATGCCTATTCCACCCCAAGAATATGCACCTTCACTATTCCACAGTCCATCGACTGCTCCACTTCCCTTTCAGGGTCTCGACAACAGGCCATATCAAGAATTCTCAGATCTCCGTAGCTGGTGTTGGACTCTCTCTAGAAGAAAATCACTTCCCAACAAACTCTCTCACCTGGAGAGAGCTGCTCACATGCCTGACAACCTGCCTCTTCAACCACGGGACCAACAACTCGCTTCTTCAACCACAGGCCTGACAACCCGCTTCTTCAACCAACTTCAACTCAGTTCCAACAAGGTGAGGACAACAACAAGGCTTAATATAACTCAGGGAATGGAAGCAACCACAATTCTATAAGGCACAACACATCTCTGGTAAGTACATATACGCTGCGCTTCACAGGAAAACAAAGCTCAACTTCACGGGTTATTGGTTTCAAAGGTGCGTGAAGATGTAGAGGTCGATGATGGAGGCCAAATGAGTTAGGAGAAGGATGGAAGAATGGGAAGCAAACCCCCCCAATGAGATGACTCTCCAGCTTTAACTGCATGAGCCCAGGTCAACACCTGTCTTCCTGGCGCTGCATGCACTCCATTTAGCATTCGTTCCCCTTTCCCAGAAACTTAGGATAACTGGGTTTATTTTTCCCCACTTTAATATTTTCATTTTCAGGAATATATTATAATATTCCCTTAGGTTAAGCCCTCTAGATTAGCCCCTCTTTCCTAGCCTCTCAGTCCCATCCCTTTCCCTACCTAGTGGATCTTCGTTCCCCATCACTCTTTCTTCGTGGTCGGTCTGCACGCAACTATGTATAAATTTTATTAATGATCTACATAATTACATATACAAAAATTAGGATTATTGGCCTTAACGTCCAGGTTGTTCGGCCCATAAGCCTACCATCTTATCAACACTTGGCTCACCAACCTACAAACATCAGTACATTTCACAGGGGCTTGGCCTGGGGTATTACAAAAGAGAACTCCATCAACCTCCAGGAGTTCTCCATACTCGAGTCAGAATCTAACCCTTCCAACTCCACGCACAACTTGTGCCATACCTCCTTCACTCTCCTCCAACTGATTAGGACCTGTCTCTGTGATAATAAGGAATACTCACTAGATTCCTGTCATGTGACAAGAGGCTCCACTGTCAACAATCCATCTGTTATCACCCCCAAATCCTCCACTACCGACACTGGATACTAGAGTAACCAAAGAAAATCCTTATCAAACTTGGATGGAAATTCCTCCATAGCTGTTGTATCAAGCCCCTCCTATTCCTTCTTCTTCTTCTTCCTCCTCTCAGGACACTGAGAAGCAAGGTGCCCCAACTGGTTACAACAATAACATCTGACTTTACTCAAGTCCCTCCCAAAATTTCCTTTCTTCTTCCCCTTTCCCTTTACTTCAAGAGCAACATTCTCTTCATCAACTCCATCTGCCTTCTGTCCACTGCTCTAAGATCCTCCCCGAATCTCCTCCCGAGTGAAATTGTCCTATAGTCTGCTCTAATCTGGAAGAAGCTCATGACCCACCATACACTTCATGAAGAATTCCCATTCCTTGGTGAAGCCTTTCAAGGCTATCCTCACCAACTTTGAATCTGATCTGACCTCCCCAACTGAAGCCAAATCATCTTTCACTTGAGCTACCTGGGTAAGATAAGAAGACACACTCCCCCCCTTACCCATCTTAATATCATGCAGTTTATCCTTTAAGGCCATCTTCCGGTTTTCATTCTTTGCCTCATACAAGTTTTTCAGTGCATATCACATCTCTTTGGTTGTCTTCTTCTCAACCAAGTGTGGGATAAGGTGATCCTTCACCCCATCCAGAATAAGCCTCCGAGCTTTGGCCTCCTTTACCTCATGTAAATCCAAATCTATAGGGTCTGCTGATGGAACAACAACTATGGTGCTGACAAAGCTCCAAATTTTGTTCTCCCTAAGAATAGCCGACATCCTAACTTTCCATTGCAAAAAGTTGGAAATCCCATCCAACCGGTCCTCATACCTGATGCAAACAAGCATCTTCTTGTCAACTGTTCAATGGAAAACAAATAATCAAGTTTCCCCCCTTCAAATCTTGCCCAAGAATAACACTTCTCACTGTAACTCAGAGCCCAAGCTCTTATACCATATATAAATTTAATGAAAAAATCAACATGCACTAAATTCTGTCATACACTTAGCAACCTAGAGATAACTGTCATCTATGAACTCTAAAATGTATAAACCCACATTTAGAAAATGTTATGAGCATTGATACACATTGCCAAACACTTTTGTTATGGAATAAACACAACGAACATGATTCACACATCCATGTAATACTTATAAATTTAGGCAACCAGCCAAGGAAAACCCCAATGTGGGGAAACCCAGAGAGAGAGAGAGAGAGAGAGAGAGAGAGATTTTGCTATCTTTAGGAAAGTGTATCAACACTAAAATTACATTTAGAAACCAAGAGAATCACTTACAAACATAATCTATACCAAAAACTTGCTGCCTAAAAAATTGTGCCAAATCAGTACAACTGTACAACCTTGCTGAAATCAACACCTCGATTTCTATTGCCACAACAGGTTGTTGTACCTTCCCTCCTGTATGACCGAACTTCAACATAAAATTCACTAAAAGCTGTTGGAAATATGGCTATAGCAGAGATGATGCAGACTGTCAAGGTTGTCATTGATGGCAATCGATTGGTTATGGAGCACGCACAAGAGAACTGGCAGAAGAAGCTAGATGATGTCATGACTAGATCCAAGTGGGGATGTTGAGATTGGGTTCCACTCAGCAAAATTGCTCTACAAGAGGAGCCCCCATTACGTTAGGTTATCCAAGTGCCCATCGCATTAGGTTATTCAGGAAAAAGGAGGGAATAAACCCATTTGAAATGTTTCAAGGAAAAAGAGGGAATAAACCCATTTGAAACGTTTAAAGGAGAGCTCCAGTTGATTCACGCGCCCCCATTGAAACAAAAACATAGGCAATGGCGAAGAGAGAGGAAAACCAATTGGCATTCCAGTTCAGCCTTCGCCCATGGGGATCTTCGCTGATAAAAACGCACGCCTTAGCCACGACCATGACTAGCAGCAACAGTTACCAATCGTTTTCTTTAAGAAACGCATGAATGATGCCTTTCACAACGCGATTGGTGTGGCCGGCATCAAATGGATATAATGCATAATCAACGGAGCTTAACATTGCTAAATCCAGGGTTTTGCGGGGGTCCTTCATCTTCTTTGACAAGTCTGGAAGATTTTGCAGTTGGTTGTCTCTAATCACTCTGGACGGTGGAAGGACTTTCAGTCTAAAATTAGACTGGCAGTTAAGACAGGAAGAACACATCGTTGCATGATGTGGCATGCGTAGAAGAGGCATGCAAAGAGCCAGCTCAGAAAATCAAGGAGAATGCTGGCATGCGAAAAGCAGAAGAAAGAATGAAAGAAAGGGAAACTACAGTTGGAGTTGAGAAAAGCAAGGAAAACCTCTGCATGTGGAAAAACAATATAATCCGCTGGAACCAAGATGGAAGGGTTATTGAAGTGAGAGAGAGAGAGAGCTCTGGATGTGAGAAAAGGAGGATGAGAATCTGCGTGACAGGAGAAGAAGCTGAGAATGGGCTGCAGAGGACAGTGAGGCAGAGCAACATATCAGAAACAGTGAAGAATGCAGAGTAGATCAACAGAAAGGGTAAGCAAGATATATCAGAATGAACAAGTTGATTTGAGCAATATTTATTTTGGAAAATAAGGGTGGTAGGGTGGTGCTAGGGAGAATTATGTCTCTCTCTCTGCAAGTGGGTGCTTGTAGAATCTGAAGGTTGGTGCCTTCACTCAGTTGGTGCGGAAGTAAAAAGGAAGTCGGTGCTTCCACCCAGTGGGTGCTGGGATTCTGTGGGAGTTGGTGCTCTCAGCCAGTTGGTGCTGGCAATCAGAGGTTCTAGCCTCTATGAGTTGGTGCTCATAAAAGATGAGATGTAATGCAGTTGGAGCTTGCTTAACATCTTAAGAAGACGAGGTTTTTTCCCTGGTTGGGTTTCCTCTTGAAAAATCTGTGTCTCATACTTGTGAGTGAATGCTGTGTGTGATTGCTATT
>JZKD02S1672714.1:1731195-1783392 GCA_000966675.3 Picea glauca
AAGGAAGTCGGTGCTTCCACCCAGTGGGTGCTGGGATTCTGTGGGAGTTGGTGCTCTCAGCCAGTTGGTGCTGGCAATCAGAGGTTCTAGCCTCTATGAGTTGGTGCTCATAAAATATGAGATGTAATGCAGTTGGAGCTTGCTTAACATCTTAAGAAGACGAGGTTTTTTCCCTGGTTGGGTTTCCTCTTGAAAAATCTGTGTCTCATACTTGTGAGTGAATGCTGTGTGTGATTGCTATTCTTTATGTTATTTGTTTTATGCTTATAACTCTGAATTTCACAGTAAAGACTCACTGCCACTAAGATTAATGATTCAAAGTTAAAACAAGAGAAATTGTTAATAATCTACACTAACTGATTCACCCCCCCCTCTCAGTTAGTTCATACCTGTAACAAAAGCTACCTCAAAAACTGTGCCCACATTTGCCTCGATTTCCATGCCCAAACTTGTTGTTGTATGACTTGTATGGATTTGTATAGTACGACCTGTCTTCAATAATAAAACACAATTTCTCCTAAACATAAATTCCTCCTTGGGAAATGTGCCCAATCTCCCTTGAAATTCGTGCAAAAAATTTTCTTCTCACTTTACTCTCTCAATCTCTCTGGGAAATCTCTCTCAATATCTTCTTCATTGTGTCTTGCATAGTACCCAATGCATTTTCATATAATTCAAAAGTGACCTTTCACCTTCCAAGTGTCTTTTCACCTTCCCCATCCCTAAATCCAAAGGTCAAGATCTAATCTTGCCTTTACATGATCAAGGGACATGATTCATTCCCTCCAAAATAAATCACTTAAAATATTAAAGTAAAAGTACACTTTATAACATAAGTGCACGTTATGAAATAAAGTCACTTTAATATTAGAAGGTACACTTCATTAAAAAGTCACTTTAATAAAAGAACCACTTTATTACAACTTTATAAAAACCCATTACAAAGTCAAGCATCTAGTAATGCAAATATAAGGCTACTTTCGCGTACAAGACAAAATATGGAGAGTACCTCTCAAGATATAAAAGATAACACTCCCTCTTAGAGAGGGAAGTACTCGCTGCCATCACCATGATTCGATGCCATCACACTGTTCACAGTAGGAGCTCCCTCTTAACCTGGAGCCAACCTCAACACCTACACAAAACTTGAACCAAAAGACCTCATCCTGACAACTACCTTGAACCCTGAGCTCCTAGGAGAATCCACTCCACCCTGAGCATCGGTTCGATCACACTAGCTAAGCCTCCTGCCTGTACTCAAAAGAGACTCCCTCTTTTCCCTCGAAATGCAAGACTGAATCCTTGGGCCCACCGCAGTCTAAGGAGCCTCCTGCTCCTTATCTGATGCTGAATCATAACCTGAAGGTTGTCCTCACAACATGTACAACCTATCCATCCGATTACCAATTAGTTGTGGTTCGACCGGATCCACTCCCTCCTTGTAGATAAATACATGTCCCCTCTTGAACAATGTACAATATCCAACATCCTTCAAGGCTAAGACTAAGAGCAACTTAACCCTCAACCCCAAAACAAAGAGAACTCCATCAACCTCCAGGAGTCCTCCATACGAGAGTCATAATCTAACCCTTCCAACTCCACATATAGCTCGTGCCATACCTCCTTCATTCTCCACCAACCGATTAAGACCTGTCTCTGTGATAATAAGGAATACTTGCCAGATTCTCGTCATGTGACAAGAGGCTCCACTATCAACAATCCATCTGTTATGATCCCCAAATCCTCCACTACCGACACTAGATACTAGAGAAACCAAAGAAAAGTCCTTATCAAACTTGGATGAAACGTCCTCCATAGCTGTTGTAGCAGCTATATCAGGCCCCTCCTATTACTTCTTCTTCTTCTTCTTCCTCTCATAAAACTGAGAAGCAAGATGCCCCAATTGGTTACAATAGTAATATTTGACTTTACTCAAGTCCCTCCCAGAATTTTCTTTCTTCGTCCCCTTTCCCTTTGCAGCAAGAGCAACATTGTCTTGATCAACTCCATCTTCCTTTTTTCCACTGCTATGAAATCCTTCCTGAATCTCCTCCTGAGTGAAATCGTCCCATAGTCTACTCCAATATGGAAGATGCTCACGACCCACCACACACTTCACAAAGACTTCCCTCAAGGCTATCCTCGCCAACTCTAAATCTGATATGACCTCCCCAACTACAACCATCTCATATTTCACTTGAGCTACCTGGGTAATATAAGAAGACACACTCCCCCCCTTACCCATCTTAGTCTCATGCACTTTATCCTTCAAGGCCATCTTCTGGTTTTCATTCTTCGCCTCGTACGCGCTTTTCAGTACATACCACATCTCTTTGGCTGTCTTCTTCTCAACCAAGTGTGGGGTAAGGTGGTCCTTCACCCCATCCAGAATAATACTCTGAGCTTTGGCCTCCTTTAATTCATGTAAATCCAAATCTATAGGGTCTGCTGATGGAACAACAACTATGGTGCTAGCAAAGCTCCAAATTTTGTTCTCCTTGAGAATAGCCAACATCCTAGCTTTCCATTGCAAATAGTTGGAAATCCCATTCAATCGGTCCTCATACTTGATGCAAACAACCATCTCCCTGTCAATTGTTCAATGGAAAACAAACAATCAAATTTCTCACCTTCAAATCTTTCCCAAGAATAAAACTGCTCACTATAACTCAGAGCCCAAGCTCTGATACCATGTAGAAATTTAATGACAAAATCAACATGCACTAAATTTTGTCATACACTTAGCAACCTAGAGATAATTGTCATCTATGAACTCTGAAATGTATAAACCCACATTTATAAAATATTATGAGCAGAAATACACATTGCCAAGCACTTTTGTAGCGAAATAAACACAATGAACAACAATCACACATCCATGTAATACTCAGAAATTTAGGCAACCAGCCAGGGAAAACCCCAATGTGGGGAAACCCAAAGAGAGAGAGAGATATTTTATTAGCTCCAGGAAAGTATATCATCAACAAAATTACATTTAGAAGCCAAGATAATCACTTACAAACACAATCTGTCCCACAAACTTGCTACCTAGAAAATTTTGCCAAATCTGTATAGATGTACGACCTTGCTGAAATCAACACCTCGATTTCCATTCCCACAATAGGATGTTGTACCTTCTCTCCTGTATGACTGACCTCCAACAAAAAATTCACTAAAATCTGCCTCGAAAACTGTGCCTACACTTGCCTCGATTTTCATGCCCAAACTTGTTGTTGTACAACCTATATGGATCCGTATAGTATGACCTATCTTCAACAATAAAACCCAACTTCTCCTAACAAAAATTCCTCCTTGGTAAATGTTCCTAATCTCCCTTGAAATCCGTGCCAAAAATTTGCTGCTCACTTTCCTCTGTCAAGCTCTCTCTCAATCTCTTCTTCATTGTGTCTTGCACACTACCCAATGCATTCTCTTATAATTCAAAAGTGACCTTTCAACTTCCAAGTGTCTTTTCACCTTCCCCATCCCTAAATCTAAAGGCCAAGATATAATCTTGCCTTTACATTATTAAGGGACATGATTCATTCCCTCCAAAATAAATCACTTAAAATATTAAAGTACAATTTCTCTTTATAACATAAGTGCATTTTATGAAATAAAGTCACTTTAATATTAGAAGGTACACTTCATTAAAAAGTCACTTTAATAAAAGAAACACTTTATTACAACTTTATAAAAACCCATTACAAAGTCAAGTGTCTAGTAGTGCAAATATAAGACTACTTCTACATACAAGAAAATACGTGCGGAGTACCTCCCGAGCTATAAAAGCTAACAAAAATCAACCTACTATAAACAAGGAAACAATTTCCCCAATTCAATTTAATGAACAAGAAGCATACCAATAAATACAAATTGACAAGGAAATGGGGTGGGGAAAGAAGAGAGATCTATATGATATAAATCAAATGTTTACAAAAAGATATGATACCTATTCATGCTACTTGTGACCTCCTCACTTGATCATAGGTTTATCTTAACTTGACCTTGTTTGAAATCACACTCCTTCCAAGGATTTAGACAACTACACAAAAGGGGAGCCAAAGGTGGCTTCGAAGTATCCTAACTAATCTAGATTCAACTTACAAAGAAAAATCTAGTTTTTTTTCTTTTTCTTTTATAAAGTAGAAGAATTGTGATCAAAGCATTATCTTAGTATTTTCAAGGGCTAACCAAGTTTTCATGGGGAAAACTACCTAAGGGTCAACAGTAGAAGTTTAACCCAAAAAAGAGGCTCAATTATTATCTTTCTTTTTTGGTGTAGAAAAACCCTACAAATTTATGGCCCATTAACTTTTTGATAAGCTTTAAGGTTATTGTATTTATTTTT
This sequence comes from Picea glauca, assembly GCA_000966675.3. Lineage (NCBI taxonomy): Eukaryota > Viridiplantae > Streptophyta > Pinopsida > Pinales > Pinaceae > Picea > Picea glauca. Next base: position 1,735,547 of record JZKD02S1672714.1, read on the forward strand.
TATTGTTTTCCTTAATATTTATTTAAAGAAAGAAAAACTTAACTATTTAATTACACTTGAAACAAATACAAAACCTTGAGAGATAGCTCACAGGTCAGAGAGATGACGATTACTTTATCTTTAAGAAATATGATAATTAGTTCTACATAAATTTGCTAGATAGAATAACAAATCTTTCAATAAAACAATTTTTTTAAACTTAAAACATAACTTATTTTCAAATTAAATAATTAAGTTTTGTTGAGGAAATAACTAGAAGAAATATTAATAATGCTCCAAAATAGTATGAAATAAACAAAATTAAATTTCTTATAGAACATCCATACTATTCATATGATTTACAAAATAATTCATAGCTCATCATAGACATGAACAACTTTCTCGAGTTAGAAAAATGCTCAACATTGACTAGAATTTCAAAAAGAGTCTTTACAAAACAATCATATCAAAGAGTTGTTAAAAAGAACTCCTCTTACTTCTTGAGTTTCTCTATAAATATGATTTGAAAATTGGTTATAATTACCAACTTATGTCTTAACCCTGAGGTGAACTAGAGGTTTGGTCTTTAATTACCTTTTCGTCATATTTTTCCTATTATTCAAATACATTTTTATATAAATCGAGATTTGTCTTTAATTACCTTTTCGTCATATTTTTCATATTATTCAAATAAATTTTATTTTTTCATATAAATCAACATATGGAAAAATATTTTTCCTTCATGCGAGCCGATTCCCTAGAAAATATTTTAATATATTTTTCCATTTTGGGAAAGGCACATTGAATTTATGCTACCTTTTTACCTTCATCAGTGAAAAACCTTTTGAGATGCGTTTTTCCACATTTGATATTCCTTGAACATATTCCTAGTGAGTAAATCGCCAAACGATTGCAACACTTGATCAACTGAATGAAATTTTTTGGGTAACCCAAGGTAAGGGAGTTTGTATAAATTAGTGGTGTCTTCAATAAAATCCCAAATTTTGATCCAAGACAACCACTCATCCTCTATTTTCCTCTGAGATTCATGAGATACCCTTTAGTAGTATTGTTTAGTCCCATATACCTCTTCTTAAATTAGAATTTTGATATTATGAGATTCATCATTCCTATGTTTTTGAGTGTGTTTAATGAAAACAACTGAATGAAAATTTTCGGGTGACCCAAGGTAAGGGAGTTTGTATAAATTAGTGGTATCTTCAATAAAATCCCAAATTTTGATCCAAGACAACCACTCATCCTCTATTTTCCTCTGAGATTCATGAGATACCCTCTAGTAGTATTGTTTAGTCCCATATACCTCTTCTTAAATTAGAATTTTGATATTATGAGATTCATCATTCTTATGCTTTTGAGTGTGTTTAATGAATTCCAACCGATCATGAGATTTCCCCTAGATTTCTTTCCACCTAAGATTTTTATTATATAAAATGGAAAGTTGTAACTCCTATGATTGAAAAGCATTAGCACAAAAATATTTTTTTGATATGTGTATTAGATTCATTTTCCTCTAAAATATGCTCTATGAAAACTATTATTAAACCTTGTATAGATTTATAATACTTCACTTATTTTTTAACAATGCAATTTTCTTTTCTAGATTTAGAAAATCTAAAATTTCTAATTGAGCTTGATTTAAAGTATCATGTGTAATAACAAGTCTAACTAATAACAATTCTACTAACTTTGCCTTTTTTGTGTTTCTCACTTACTCCCAAGTTGTACAAATCATAGTGTTATCCAATTCAATCCTCCTTTTCCTTTGAGTTTGTGCCACAATTGTCTTTTTTCTCTTATCATAAGCAATCAATTATATGTTTGTTACATCATCCAGAGGATAAAAAATATTATGATCACTCCATGATAAAATATTTTCTAAACCACTAGGAGTATCTATATCTCCCATCAAAAAATATTTTCCTTTCCCATCTCTCACTGAAGCTATACCCAGTTTTGGGATTACCAATACTCCATAGTTAGATCAATCAAATTATCAATTTTCTTAGTTAGGGATTTTTGATGTATGTATTTCTCTGTGGCTTTTGAAGTGTCATGCATATCGTTTTCTAGAACAATATTGTTGGTTTTTGTGGTTTCCTGTTTATTTTCTTGTTTCTTCTTCTTTGCATATTCTTCTTTGTCTTTTTCTTCCTTTATCTTTCTTTTTCTTCATCATCTTTTTTTTTTTTCAGTTCTGCTACCACTTTGTTTTTTCTTTGTCTTCTTTCTCTAACTTTAATATCTCTGCTTTAAGTACCTTGATTTTCTCCTCCTCTTTATTTTTCAACTGTTCAGCTTCAAGAAGCTTATGCTTTGCAATTTTAGCTTCATGCTTTTCTTGATCTTTAAAACTTGCACCTTGAGTTGAAGTTTGATTTGTAGGGTTTATTCTTTCTTGAAGTTCTTCCCAATAAATAGCATTTTCAAAAGGTAACTCATGATCCCACTATTCATGAGAATAAGACCAGATCACAATAACTAAGTACTATGTTTTAAAACTAATCCATCAATCATGTCTCTTGAATTGACCTTATGGAAACCTATACTCTGACATGTTCTTTGTTTCTTGTCTTACTTATTTGGAGTTATTCAAACCATATTTCCCATTGTACATATTGTAAAGAATGAATCCTTTTATGTTGGAAACTTTTGCTAAAGATGGATTAAAACCGCAAAGGATAATATCTCTCCTAGTACCAACCTCTTTGGTACATATTTATGCAAAATATGAGGATATCCAACCACTCAATATATCCTAAGATAAGTGTAGTCTTCTTTCATATACAAACTTCCTTCTCAACAAGATCATAACTTCTTCAATCAACCTAGGGCAATACTTACAAAATATCAATCTGTATAGTGGAGCAAAGAAGTGACCACACAACCGTGCAAAATTCCTTTTGTAGTTGTTTCCCTATAAGCCCTAATAATAAACATGAACAATACTTCTTTCTCACACAATATAAAGAAACTAAGAAGCCATGTAAAGAGTAGGGAGTATCTCACTAGTTGTCTTTTTAGCTGTCTCTATGGATGTCTTCATTGCATGTGATAAAATTGTAGCCCAATTGAATAAATAACAACATTTGATTATAGTATGAACAATTGGGACCCAAGCATCCTTAAATTGGGTATGATCTGCTTCCCCATATACGTTGCACATCAAAGCCATGGCATAGATAAAATGATCTCTTAAGTTTTTCATTGTGTATAATCCATCATTATTGGAAAATAATCTCTTATCCTCAACCCACAAACCCGCTAAGATATTTTAACATCATGATCATAGTGAAATTGCTCCATAAATCCAATGATTATGTATTTTTCAGGTTGATGCAATCTATAATATTTTTCCAATTAAGATGGTTGGAAAGAGGTAATACATTTTCCCTCATCATTTATGAAAATTATATTTTATGTATCAATGTGCTTGGTAATCCTTTTTATAGCCTCTAAAAAAGGCATCATAGGGGTTTCAACATCGATGGGATGCAGGGGGAACCTTCTGATATTGGAGAAAACAAAGCCATCTATATTTCTGATTGTTGGATAACTAGTAGTGATAACATTAGGGTAGTCATCCTCTTTGAATTTTCTATATATGTCACTCCATCTAGGAAAAATTAATGAAAGACTAATAAATGCTTCAGTATCCTTGAAAATGGACCTATTTGGCTCTATGCTAGGTTTATCCAATTGAATCACATGTGTATAATGTTGTAGAGTAACTTCCATATCACTATCAATTATATTTTTAATCTAAGAAACTTCAACAATTGGTTTCTTACCTTTTGGGGATTGTCTTGGAGTTTTGGGAGTAGATTTTCTTGGGGCATGCTGTCTACAATAAAAAATTACCAAAAATTATGATCAACACATAAAATTTACTCAAAGAAAACCATACTCTAACTATTTATAACTATCAAAATAAATCTTCTTGAACAAAGCTTCTTATCAAATGCATACAACATTAACAATTCAAGAAACATATTCAAACTAGCCTTTAATAGAACGAGTCAACAATGAAAATGAAGAAAATTAAGTTTTAGGGAACTTACTTGTATTAACTATCACTTACAATGGGGAATCTTTACACTTTGCCTTTTGACACTCAATTTTTTTCTTCTTAATATTTTTAAGTTTTCCCTGAACTAGAGCATTACAAAGTCCTTCGGGCTCTTGAAGGTAGCCGTAGTAGGAGGTAGGAGGGTTCGAGATCTGGTAGGTGTGTAGTAGATAGTACAGATGAAGTAGTTTTTAGCTTTAGGCCTAGGAACTGATAGGAGGTAAGGAGACCTAGTAGATAGGTTGGTAGCACAGATGGCGTGGTTCTCACCTCCACTTGAGGATGACATGTGGAGCTAGGAAGGCTCTTTAAAACCGACGAAGAGTACCAGGAGGAATTAATAAAATCAAGGGCGACCAAGTACAGAAAATACCCCCTTTTAAATACACTTAAACCCTACATTTAGATTGATGCAGCCTCTATGCCAGGTGGAGGATAGGAGGGAAACCAAAAGGAGACAAGGTACATCGTGATTATCGATGACCTTTTCGAACTAGAAGTGAAGGGACAAATCCAACCACCATTTTTAGCAAGCCAACACTTTGCGATTCACTCCATTCCTCTTTCACCAGTTAGACATGAGGGAAAAACACATGTAGAGATTTGTCATAGAGGGGGTTTCGTTGCAGAGGACAAGTTTGATGCCCCTTCAAAAACAATAGGCGTTAACAAGCTCCTCACCAGAAACAAGGTTTCAGAAGTTAGCGACAAAGAGTCTGGAAATGCCAAACAAAGGTTTTTGGAGAAAAAATCATGGAAGTTGAGAAAGAATAACACAAAAATGGTTCTAGGTCACGATGTGGGATTGAAGGAAGTTTCTACCTTATATATTTTTGCACTGATTGGGAGTTTTAGCTACTAGGATTTCTCAATGGTCCGACACCTACAAATAACTCATGTCAATCACATGTGTAGGATCACTAATATAATGTCTCAAAACAGACACATGTAACACATCGTGTATACGCCTCAAAGAATTAGGAAAGGCTAATCGATAAGCCATTGATCCTTTCCTTTCCACAACTTATCAAACTCTTTTGTGGCTACACCCATAAGAAACTGTCTTCAACTTCATAACTGCGGTCAACACGATGCACATCAACATAACTCTTTTTCCAATCCCGGGCTTCTTTAATCCTTTGTCTTATCGATTGCATTTGTTATTCCATTTCTTGAATCACTTTTGGTCCTACCAGGACCCTATCCTCAAGTCGATCCAAACTCAACGACGTTCGACATGGTTGCCCGTAAAGTAACTCAAATGGTGCCATCTTAATGGTACTTTGATAGTTGTTTTTGTATGCAAACTCTACTAGTGGTAAGAAATCTTCCCAGTGTTTCTGTTGGTCCATTACATACATACACAACATATCCTCCAAAATTTGGCTCATTCTTTCTGTTTTCTCTTTTGTCTCAGGGTGATATGTTGTACTAAAGTTCAGTTGTGTTCCCAAAGCCTCTTGGAAACTGGTCCAACATCATCCCGTAAACACCGTTCCTCGACCAAATATGATCCTTCTTGGTACACCATGTAATATCACAATCTCGCTGACAAAAAATCTAGCTATGTCTGGTGTCTGATACGTCATACACACAAGAATAAAGTGTGCACTCTTTGTCAGAGTTTCAACTACCATGAAAATTGAGTCGTGTCTCCTTACCGTCAGTGGAAAACCAACAACAAACTCCATCGAAATGACCTCCCATTTCGATTATGGAATAACATGTGGATGTAATAATCCTGCCGGATGTCTATGTTCAGCTTTCACTTGCTAACATTCTAGACATATCACCACATAACCAACTATGTATGCTTTCATTCCCTTCTAGAAGAATAAAGGCTTAAGGTCTTCCTTCATCTTCATGACTCCCAGATGAACCATGTATACTGCTCGATGCACTTCACTTAATATCAAACTTCTTAATTCGTCATTAGTATGTATGTAAATTCTGTTGTTATATCTCAACAATTTGTCATTGTCCAATGTATATCCCTCAAGCTTCGGTACCATCATGGTATCTTTTATGATATTTTCCTTAACTTCTTTATACCATTCATCGTTGATCTGTATAGTTAGAATCCTTTCTCAAATATTTGTCTTAAGAGGCATTACTAAGAATATGCGTGGTCTCCGAATCAACGCATCTGCCACTCTATTCACCGTACCTTTTATGTAAGTAAATTTGAATTTGTATTCACTAAGTAATTCTAACCAACGCCTCTGTCGTGCATTCAAGTCTCTTTGCGTAAATATATGTTGCAATCCACAGTGATCTATATTTAATTCAAATTTCCGTCCAATCAGATAGTGTCTCCAAACTCTTAAGGCATATACAATTGCCAATAACTCCAATTCACGCGTTGCTTTGTTCTCCTCATGCTTTCTCAATTCCCTTTAAATGTAAGCAATCACTCGACTGTCTTGCATCAAAACTCCACCTAAAGCTTCCTTGGATGCGTCCGTGCATACCAAGAATTCCTTATCCATGTCGAGACTTTTATTATTGGATATGTTGTTAACAACTCTTTAAGTTTTTGAAATGCTTCCGCGCATTTCTTTGTCCATACGAAGTTATTGTTTTTATTTTGCAATTCCGTGATCAGATTTGCTATCTTCGAAAAACCTTCGACGAATCATCGGTAATATCCTCTTAAACCCATAAAGCTGCATACTTCTTTTACATTTGTTAGTGCAGGCCATTCCATAATAGCCTCAAATTTCGCTGGATCCACAGTGATACCTTCACCAGATATGATATGTCCCAAGTAATGAATCTTCGATTGGTAAAAAGAACATTTCGATAGCTTCCTTGTTTTCTCATAGACGCTGTAACACCAATCTTAAATGTTCATCATGTTCTTATTTCATCCAAGAATAAATGAATTTGTCATCAATAAATACTTAAACCAACTTCTTTAGGTATTCATGGAACTCCCCATTCATCTAACTCATGAACACCCTCGGGGCGTTCATCAAACCAAACGGTAAAACTATAACTCATAGTGTATGAATTTCATCTTAAATGTAGTCTTATGGATATCTTCCTCCTTAATCCGTAATTGATGATATCCTGATCTCAATTCAATCTTTGAAAATACCGTTTCTCCTTTCATCTGATCAACAAATCGTCTATCCTTGGTAACAAATACTGGTTCTCGATCGTCGCTTTGTTCAATTGATGACAATAAATACAAAGTCTCCACGACCCATCCTTCTTTCTCATGAAAATCACTAACGCACCCCACAACGATGTACTTGGTCATATGAGTCCCAAGTCCAATAATTCCTTCAATTGCATTTTCAACTCTTGTAATTCAGGCGTTGACATTTGATATGGCGTTCTCACGATCAGTTCAGTTTCAGGTTTCAAGTCTATTGTAGACTCCAAATCTCATTCAGGCGGTAAACCTGGTAATTCTTCTAGGAACACGTCTGCAAACTCTTGTACTAAAAGAAGGTTTTCTAGTCCTTCCGCCTCACCCTTTTCATTCAGCGCTAGGATTTCATAAAACTTACATCCCTTGCGCATGCTCTTCTGTAGCTGTAGGGAAGAATATACATGTCAAGGACACTACCTAGTTCCTTCCTTCAATTATCTTATTCTTCCCCAATCATATGTCAAACTTGACCGTTTCATTCACAGTTAGGTATTTCATCATGTGATTTCAACCATTCCAAACCAATCATTATGTCATATGATCCTAAGATCACAACATAAGGTCTACCTTTATTACAAAATTTTCCAAGTTAATACTACAATAAATAATATTTTTCCTGTTTTTTCAGATCTTCCTCATATATGAGGGCCTTCTGGACTACATCGTGTAATGTCTGAGGCATTGGGATCCGTAACTTTGCACGAATGTTCAATTTAATGCCAAAAAAAACTTGTTGACCTTCAACTTCTCTGTGTTCAGATGTGGAGCATACCTAAGTAGCTCCATGAATTTGGCCTCATACTCTAGCATCGTACGACCACCCTGCCATAAGGAATGGAACTCATTAAGCTTGCGCTCAATTATTTCCTCTAACAAGTACCTCTCCCGGAAAATTTCCTCGAACAACTCCCATGACACATCTTCGACGACCATGTTTAGTTGAGGTAGGAGCGTCTTCAACAATAAAAGAGTACTCCCCTTCAGTTGAAAGACCACCATGCTAACTTTCATGTTGGAGGTGTAACCATAAAGTGTGAAGCACATCACCATGTTATCCAACCATGCCTTGACGACTGAGCTGTCCATGGCACCCATGAATTTGAGAAACTTCACCTTCTCGAGTTCTCTGTGTGTACTATTACTACCAGTTGGAGCGCACTGTGAACCTTCATTGGGTAGAACCGCTCTACCTTTATCTCGATCTAGTCGGTTAATAAATGCCTCTGACATCCTCTGGAAGGATCTCATCATACTTACCACATCGCCCACATCGACCTGATCAACCTCAGTAGTCTTCTCATCTCCCCGAGGATTAGATTCATCTAGCGTGGATATACTCAGAGTAGGCATACCTTGTCTCCCCGCACAAAGATGTCTACTCTTCCAACATCCTCTAACCATGATTGTCACATGGAGAATTTCAAAATTTATTAGTGATATGATTTTAATCAAAAGTTTAATTTACTATTTTTAGCAGTTTTCACTTTTAGAGCCGTTTTGAGGCCCTAAACGATGTTTTTTGGGAAAACAGGTTTTCAATATGCAAGTTCATTCAATATTGCACCTAAAATGAATCTCCTAAATGATACCTTTCCAACGGGCTATCATACGCCTAAAATGAAGATCGTATGCAAAAGTTACGACACCGGGAAGTTGATGTACTAACTTACCCAAACGAGGCCCACATGACTTTTGGCGCTTCATCTCGTAGGGTTAGGTTTTTGGATGTCTAGGGTTTTTGACATTCATGCTTATTGTAAAAAGGCCTTCAGAGCCTCATTGTCATCATCTTATTGCAAATGAGCGCAGCCGTCACATCTCTTCTCAAAGATAAGCCGCCACCATTCCAGCAAGCTTGTTTTCGCTGCATTTTACAGTTTTCAGCTTATTTCGTTATTGAATAGAAAACCGGTTTTATTGTATCTCTATTATTTTGTGTTAAGCACCTATTAATAATCTGTATTCATTTCATTCTGCTCATAAAATCCGGATCATATTTAAAAAAATATTTTAACATCCACCTTAAGTAAAATAATTTTATATAAACTTTATATAGAGAGAGTAATTGAAAGTGAAAAAATTCTTATGGTTATAACATTTGAATGGTGGGTTGACTATGAGAGAGATGTGCAATTCCTTTGGTGCTCAAAATGGAGTTGATATATATATATATATCCCCAAGGGTTAGCTCAAGTGGTTTTGAGCCAGATGCGAAGATCCCCAACGGAGGAGGTTAGGGGTTCGAATCTCTTGTTCCCTCTTGGGGTTAGGCCTCATAATTAGGGTCGGATTTTTACCTTGTTTAAACCGTCATTTAGATCTATCATGCGCCAAGAGACATCAAGAGATAAGTGTAAACTTAGTCAATATAAAAAAAAATTGTCTTTTTTTTTCATTTCTCCTTATTACTCTTATTCTCATATTTAATATAAAAAAAAATTGCTATATCTCAAACCTCTTTTTCTCTTTACCAATATTACACCATTTGTCTTTTCAAAACCAGTCTTATAATATTTTTTTAGTATTATTTATATTCGACCTTTTCTTCCATATATTATTACTTTATCTTTTAATTTAATATATTTAGTTATTATTAATAATTAATTTTGACCTAGCTTTCTTTTTTATGATCGTATTATTGATTAATAATGATTAACTTTTCCCTCAAACAAATTATTTTCCATGGATTTTTATTTTTTAAAGTTATTTTATTTTCCTTAATGATAGGTGGACTCTTCCTCCATTAAACATGAGAGCGTTTAGAGTTTGTTGATTTTCCATCATAATTTTCGATTCCATTTCATTATCTCTTCTTTGTTGGCTTGATTTCCTTCCCCTTGTTAACGAAGGAGAGGGACACAAGTATTTTCTCAAAACTTATGCAAAGGAAGGGGAACCAGAACATGTTCTTCACTTCCCCTTCTTCATTTTCTTCTTCTAATTCCTCCTTGTCTACTTTTGGATCCTTCTCTTAAGGGGGTGTCGATACCCTGAATGGAGTCTCTATTGTGATAAGTGGAGTTGAATTCTCTATTTCCTTTTGAACTTTGACTCATGATTCAGGATGATTTTTTGGGTTTTCCTGTTCTAATTCCTCTTGATCTTCAAGGACTTCAAAGTTGTTGATGGTGGGATTGGATAGTCCTAATTGATGTCTCTTTGGATGCTAAGCTCCCTCGAGTTGTTGCTTCTTGCACCTTCTGGATATCAGTTTGAATGTTTCTTGCTCATATTTTTCTAGGGGAGTGGAGCCTGGTTCAAAAGGGGTTGTGATTCTTGTACACTTGGGAAGCTCTTTGTGAAGTGGTCATACTCATTGCAAGTGTTATGAGTTAGTATTTAAAATATGAGGATTTGATATGGTAAGATATGGTTGAAATATGCATGAACAAAATATACAATACATGCAATGAAATGGAAGAATTACACATAATGGAAAGAGGAATGCCTTTCAATTTTCTTCTTCAACACAAAATAGGTCCTCTCATAATATAAATACATATTTCGTTCGATATGAAAATCAATGAATTTAAGTGGGATATGGAGGATTCCAACAAGTTCCTTGGGATTGATTCCAACAATCTCAAAGAACTCTATAGGAAAGGCCACACTCTAGTTTACATGAGTCAATATGTGAATGTTTGGAGGAAAATGACAAGGCTAGTTCCAAGAAGAGGAAAATACAAGATGAACTTGCAATATTTCATAACATCTTATCATTTCCTTCCGTAACACATTCGTCTCTTCAATTTATTGGAGGTTGATGTTTTCCTGTGACAATATGAATTACACTCACTAGTTGAGCCAAAGTATAGCAAGACTATCACATGATCTAGACCTATTATTGGAAACATAAAGAAAATTATATGATCAATGAAACAATATGGATTAAACTCACTAGTTGAGCCAAAGTATAACAAGACTATCACATGATTAGACCTATTATTGGAAACATAAAGAAAAGTATACGATCAAAGGAAACACAATATTTCATTAATCATTACATGTAGCGTGGAGAAAGGCATTGTTTCCTTTAATGGACTAAAACCATACGTAGATATCAATTCATTACATATAGTATGGTGAAAGTTCAACCAACCCTTCATTATGCTTTATATAATGAATGGATATCTACATATGGTCATAGTCTATTAAAGGAAACAATAGATCTTCGTTCCTTGTTCAATAGTGAATAAATCGACCCTTCACCATGCTATATGTAATTAATTAATATCTATGTATGGTCACAATCCATTAAAGGAAACCATAGATTTTCTTGATGTGTTCCATAACGAATAAATTACCGCATGTAGGAAGAACACCAACCATGGTGATTGAGTTAACTTTTATTCCTTGGACTTACATTGTAGTGGAGAATACCAATGCTTCATGGGAGTGGTCATTCATTGAATAAGAAGAAATTATTGTATTCCATGACACAACATGTTTTCAAGCATTCATTAAAACACTTTTACTATGTTCAAAAACGTGTGCACTTGGCAAACAATGACATGAATGCACTGCCCAAAAAAACATCCCCCTGCTAAAAATAGTAAATTACCAAAATTGCCAGAAAACTGTTTTGAGCCAGTTGGAAAAGGTGTGTGGCCACCGATATCCACTTGGATCAATCCTCCCTCCTTAGGAAGCAATGGTATCCATTGCATTGAGTTCCTCCATCATATGAAGAAATTTCTGTTGAATTTGGCCCCGTGTGAGCCACTTTCCTTGGTGCAGAAGCTGCCCTGTTTTGATGACTCGATAAAGATGGATCCTTTGTTGTCGAGTTCCCTTGACCTATGTGTCCAGAATATGATCATTGTATTCCTGTTGTATGCAGTTGGGGTTGAGCTCTATTGGTGTCAGTTGTTTTGCTACTTTTGAGGTGTCCAATAATGGTGGGAAATAAGGGTGAAGGAGATCAACGTTGAACACTAGGTACAGTCCAAGAAAAGGAGGAATGTTGAGCTCAAAATCATTATCCCCCATGGCCTTGGTGATGGTGTATGACCCATAATAGTCTAGGCAAACCTTCCAATGGGGTCCTGTAAGGCGTTCTTTCTGCAAGTGCAACCAAACTTTGTCTTCCACCTGAAACTTATGAAGCACTCAATGTTGATCATGGCACTGCTTGTACTTGTCATTGGACTTATGTAGGATATCCTGAACCCATTGGCAGATTTGGTGGATCCGTTCAATGAACCAAGTGGCTTTGTCAGCTTCAGTTGGAGCAGGAGATGAGTCGATAGAGGTGACTGCAAGGGGAAGTGCAACATCTATGGGACCCAATGGTTGGAATCCCAACCCCACCTGAAAGGGGATGTGGTCGGTTGAGCTATGCAGGGATCGGTTGTAGCTATGATGGACACAGGGAAGGATCTCATCCCATGTGTGAGGGTTCTTTGAATTATACATGCGAAGGATATGCACAATCATTCGATTTACGACCTCGGTTTGGCCATTTGTCTAACGGTGGAAGGCTGTGGATTTGGTGAGCTCAGTGTCCAGCAGTGACTAGAGGCTCGACCAAAATCTGCTGAGAAATCTAGTGTCCTAATTTGAGACAATGGTTTGTGGGATTCCAAAATGTACCTAGACTCATTCAAAGAAGAGCTTGGCAGTGGCCACTGTTGTGATGCTCTTCTTCCAGGCAACCAGAATCACCATATTAGAAAAGCAATCAACAACCACAAAAACACAGTCATTTACCAGCTTGGTGGATGGGAGGACCGAAATGTAGTCCATTGAGATGGATTCCAATGGCCTGTCAGGAGTAGGAAGAGGGGTGTACATGCCCTATTTCTTAGTGGTCAGTTTGGCAATAACGCAGGCAGTGCAGGACCTGATATACTTGTTGACCTCCCGTCGAAGTTTCGGCCGGTAGAAATGTTTCTGTAGCATCGCCACTGTATTTTCGATGTTGAAGTGTCCTTCCACCCAAATATAGTGAACTTCTCAGATCAACTTTGCTCACTTGCTTGATGGAACACAGATATGGCCCAAATGACAAAACAACCCATCCTGAAGATGAAAATTATCGACAACTGCGTTTGCACCCAACATTTGGTAGGTGGTGGCAAACTCTGGGTCTATCTGATAGAGTTGTGGCCATCCATAGGTTTCATGGCTGCAAGATTCTAGCACTTTGGTGAGTGCCGTGACTAGCGGTCTGCTGAGGCAATCAACGACGTGGTTGGTGCTTCATGTTTTATACTTCATGTTGAGGTGGAACTGCTACAAGTATGTGGACCACTTTTGATGGTGGTCATTCTGCAATTTTCCTTGTGTCTGCATGAATTGCAGTGGCTTATGATCAGTGTGGAGGACTGTCTCCTTCCCAAGAATGTAATGTCTCCATTGACGACAGGCTTGCACAATGGAGTACATTTCTTTGTCGTAACTAGGGTACTTACAGACAACATCTGATAGTGTCTCACTAGGATAGGCCACGGGGTGGTAGTGCTGAGTGAGAACGACACCCACAACATAGGCTGAAGCATCTATCTCGATATCAAAGGGCTGTTGTAGGTTTGGTAGTGAAAGTATTAGGGATGAGCACAAGTGTTGCCTCAAATCATTGAACGCTTGTTCTTGGGACTGACCCCATGCAAATTTTTCCTTACTACCACCCCTCGTTATTTGGTTGAGGGCCCATGCAATATGGGAGAATCCCAACATGAACCTACGGTAGAAATTGGCGAGGCCCAAGAAGCTTCGAAGCTCAGTGAGTGTGGTTGGGGCTGGCCAATCATGGATGACTTGGATCTTGGTTGGATCCACATGTACGTGATACTGATCAATGATGTAGCCCAGGTAATGGACCTTGTCCATGCCGAAGGATCATTTTTCCAAGTTGGCGCATAGCTTGTGCTGTCACAGGGTGTGCAGAACCTGCTGAATATTCTGCAAGTGTTTGGCCCAAGTCTTGCTGTAAATGAGAATTTCATCCAGATACACCACTACAAAATTATTGGTGAATGGTCGCAGGATATCATCCATCATCCTCATGAAAGTGGTTGGAGCATTTGTCAAACCAAAGAGCATGACCAACCATTCAAAAATGCCTTCCTTTGACTTGAAGGCAGTTTTCCATACATCTGTCTGTTCTATCGGGACTTGGTGGTAGCCAAACTTTATATCAATCTTACTGAAGTATTTGGCCCTGGTGATTTGATCAAGGAGGTCGTCGATTCGGGGAATCGGGTACCAGTTTCTGACTGTGATTTTATTCAGAGCTCGGTAATCAATGCAGATTCTCCAGGTTCCGTATTTCTTCTATACCAGCATGATTGGGCTCTCATAAGGTGATGAGATGGGATGGATGTGCCCTTTGTGGTGCAGTTCTTGGATTTTTCATTTGATCTCCTCATTCTCTAACAGAGAGCGATGATAGACTGTCCCTTTGGGCAGTGGTACGTCGAGTGTTAGATCGATGGGGTGCTTGACCTGGAAGTGCAGAGGTACCCCGATAGGTGAGGAGAAGATATCCGAGTATTCTTCCACAACCTTATCTACTTGCTTCTGTTGTGTGGAGAGGTCGGCCGTAGAGACCCTGGATGTGGCTGTGACCTTTCGCTCATTCTGAGAGTGAATAACGAAGAAGACAAACTTCCCCGTCTGAGAGATGACCTTCCTGTATTTCTTAGCAGATATCAAGAAAATAACACTAGGTGGGACTGCCTCGGTTATCCTGTACAATTTCCTATTCAAAGCAATAATAACACTACGAGGCCTAGAATCATATACAACATGAAATTTCCATAAATAAGGTTGGCCCAAAAGAACATTGCAAATTTCAAGAGGAGAAACATCACACAATACCTCTTCTTTGAATGGCTTGATGGCATATGACAGTCGACACTGTTGGCTGACGCGAAGATCGCTTCCTTGGTGGAGCCATCCAATGGTGTAGTGTTGTGGGTGTGATGTTGTCGGAAAGGAAATCCACTTGATGAACTATTATGATATGAGGTTCTTCTGGCTGCCGCTATCAACATTGAAGTGCAATGGGGTGCCTTTTACCCACATCTGTGCATGGAAGAGGCGCTCTCCTTCTTCTGCCTCATCTGGTTCACCAGGCTGGATCTTGGTGGTAGCAATGATGGCACTGGGTTTCGCGTTAATGATCCATCTTCCCCTTTCTGGTTCTGACTCAGAGTTAGAACCCACATCTGATTCATAGGATTTCACTTTGGACACTAGTGAATGCTTTGAGTGACAATCAATAGTGTTATGCCAAGGGATCTTATGGAAGTCGCACCACTTCCCAACATCTTTCTTTGTCTTTTCGGTGTCCTTATTTGCTTGCGGCTTGGACTGGTTTTCCTGATACTTTCCATCTTTTCTCTATCCTTTATTCTATGGGTTGGGGCCTCCCTTTCCTGGATTTTGTTGTGAGGGGTTCCCAAGCTCAAATTATCACGTCTTTTGTTTGAGAGTCTGCTCGATTTTGACGACATATCGATAGGATGCGCCCAAGGATGAGATGTCCATAAATTCTATTTCGGTCTGGATGTATCTATGCAGAGCACCGTGATACTTGAGCACCATTTTTCGCTCTGAATCTTTGATACCCAGCTTGGTGCGCAAGGTATGGAAGATATTTGTGAAATCTTGCACTGCTTTATCTCTTTCTTGCCGCAATGTGGTCCATTTGGTATACAAGTTGTTATAACTTCCGATAGGTTAGTATTGTTCCTTAATAGCATCCCTAAAGGATTCCCAGGTGGTCGTGACTCTAAATAATGAGGGTTCCTCTATTTCTTTTTTCTCATAGAAAGTTTCCCACCAATCTTTGACATGGGGAATGGCTTCGAGGAGTGCAAAAGTAATATTTTCTCTATTCGAAAAGTTATGGACAGAAAAATACCCTTCTAGTAAATTCAACCACTTGTCTACAACATCTGCATCTATCTAACCTTCAAATATAGGAATATCAAAGTTTATTTGTACCATGAAGGGGGCAGTGCCTCTGCTCGAAGAAGATGCATTGCTTGTTGGTAGTTGCCGAAGGATTTGCGCGAAACTATCCATCATCTCGTTCTTTTGTTGCATGAGGGATTCCTCAAGAATTTTTTTGAAAGGATCTCCTATCCCATCATCTTTCTTTTATCTTGCCATGAGAGGTCGCTTGGACATGTGAGAGCTTTTGTCCTCAAGAGAAACAAGCCTGAGACCCAACTCTTTGTACTTCGACTTCGTTGGGGACATGCATTAAGACGACAAGGAGCAGACCACTATGATACCACTGATCCATATTTTATGAGCATAACGAAATGACTACAAATTATTAACAGGTGTTTAACACAAAATAATATAGATACAATAAAACTGGTTTTCTATTTAATAAGGAAATAAGTTGAAACTGTAAAATTTGGCGGAAAACAAGCTTCCTGGAATGGCGACGGCTTATCTCTGAGAAGAGATGTGACGATTATGCTCATTCACAAGAAGATGGTTACAATGAGGCTTTGAAGGCCTTTTTACAATAAACAGGAATGTCAAAAACCCTAGGAGATGAAGTGCCAAAAGTCATGTGGGCCTTGATTGGGTAAGTCAGTACATCAACTTCCTGAGGTCGTAACTTTTGCATACGATCTCCGTTTGACACGCTCAATACCTCACTAGAAAGATCTATTCGAGGAATACAAATTTTGTGTGAGAAACATCGAAGGAAAGTACATTTTGCTCCCCGTTTTCTCAAAAAACGTTATTTAGGGCCTCAAAATGGCTTTGGAAGTTTCAGGACCCGAAAAACTGCTAAAAATAGTAAATTACCAAAATTGCCAGAAAACTGTTTTGAGCCAGTTGGAAATGGTGGGTGGCCACCGATATCCACCTGGATCAATTATTCAATGGTGTTGGTCCAATCATTGCAATCTGTGCACTTAGTCAAAAGATATATGATTTGAAATATATGCAGTTGCAACTAAAAATACTTTAGAAAAACTTTCTCAACTCCAATTTGTATGAGTTTTTTTGAAATTGCATGTTTTTCGATGGAAACTTAGATATACAATTAGTTTCCTTGAATTTTACATAGAAATATACATGAATGGATTTGAGTTTCACAACCCTATTTTCACTTTGAAAACATAAAAAAAAAACAAAAAACAAATTTAAGAAGAATATTCTTCCCTTTTTGGCCCAAGAAAGAGCTATAATACCACTTGTTATAATCCTTAACCCTTAAACTTAAACCACAAATAAGATATTCAGAAATGATCAATACTTTATTTATCAAAATATCCTTCACGTGAGAAACACCATACAATAATCCTTTTATTGAAGGATCCACTTATGTTCACTTGCTTCTTTGAAGGGGAAACCTCCTATTGAGATAATATTGAATACAATATACTCCAATACATACTCTGATCCAGATGGATATCGGTGGCCACCCACCTTTTCCAACTGGCTGAAAACAACTTTCTGACATTTTTGGCAATTTACTATTTTTAGCAGTTTTTACTTCCGGGGCCATTTTGAGGGCCTAAATGAAAGTTTTTCGGTATCAAGCTCCTCAATGATATTCAAAGGCATGATTGAGCCCCCAAAATGAATCTCCTCGATGTTACCTTTCCAATGGGCTATCACACGCCTAAAACGGAGATCGCATGCAAAAGTTACGACCCCGATAAGTTGATGTACTAGCTTACCCAAACGGGGCCCACATGACTTTTGGCGCTTCATCTCCTAAGGTTAGGTTTTTGGATGTCTAGGGTTTTTTGAATTCTTGCTTATTGTAAAAAGGCCTTTAGAGCCTCATTGTAACTTTCTTCTTGTGAATGCACGCTGCCGTCACATCTCTTCTCAGAGATAAGCCGCCACCATTCCAGCAAGCTTGTTTCCGCTACATTTTACAGTTTCAACTTATTTCGTTATTGAATAGAAAACCAATTTTACTGTATCTCTGTTATTTTGTGTTAAGAACCTATTAAAAATCTGTATTCATTTTGTTTTGCTCATAAAATCTGGATCTGTGGTATTAGAGCGGTCCGCTCAATGTCGTCTTAATGCATGTCTCCAACGAGGTTGGAGTACAAAGAGTTGGGTCTCGAGCTTGTTCCTCTTGAGGACAGAAGCTCTCACATGTCCAAGAAACCTCCCATGGTAGGAGAAAAGAAAGATTATGGGATAGGAGATCCTTTCAAACTGTTGATTGAGGAAGCCCTCACGCAACAGAGGAACGAGATGATGGATAGTTTCACGCAAATCCTTCGGCGACTACCAACATGCGACACATCTTCTTCGAACGAAGGTGCTAACCCCTTCAAGGTACAAATAAACTTTGATATTCCTATATTTGAAGGTCAGATAGACGCAGATGCTATAGACAAGTGGTTGAATCTACTAGAAGGGTATTTTTCTGTTCATAAATTTTCGGATAGAGAAAATATTACTTTTGCGCTCCTCAAAGCCGTTCCCCATGTCAAAGATTGGTGGGAAACTTTATGTGAGAAAAAGGAAACATAGGAAACCTCATTATTTTCAGTCACGACCACCTGGGAATCCTTCAGGGATGCTATTAAGGAACAATACTACCCTGTCGGAAGTTATGACGACCTGTATACCAAATGGACCACACTGCGGCAAGAAAGAGACCAAGCAGTTCCAGATTTCACAAATATCTTCCATACCTTGCGCACCAAGTTGGGTATCAAAGATTCGGAGTGACATATGGTGCTCAAGTATAGCGGTGCTTTGCATAGATACATCCAGACCAAAATGGAATTTCTGGACATCTCATCCTTGGGCGCGGCCTACCGATATGCTGTCAAAATTGAGCAGAAGCTCAAACAAAAGATGTGGCAATTTGGGCCTGGGAACCCCGCACAACAAAAGCAAGGAAAGGGAGGCCCCAAACCACTGAACAAAGGACAAAGAAAATATTGGAAGTATCAAGACAACCAGTACAAGCCGCAAGCAAAGAAGGACGCCGGAAAGAGAAAGAAAGATACCGGGAAGTGGTGCGACTTCCATAAGAGCCCTTGGCATAACACTGCTGTCTACTGCTCAAAGCAGTCGCTGGTGGCCGAAGTGAAAGCCTCTGAATCAGATACAGATTCTGACTCCGAGACAAAACAAGAAAGGGGAAGATGGATCATTGACGCAGAAACTAGTGCCACCGTTGCTACTACCAAGCTCCAACCTGGTGAACCAGACGAGCCAGAAGAAGGAGAGCGCCTCTTCCATTCATAGATGTGGGTAAAAGGCACCCCACTGCACTTCATCATTGATAGTGGTAGCTAGAAGAACCTCATCTCAGCAGAGGTCGTCAACCGCACCCACAACCCTACACCATTGGATGGCTCCAACAAGGAAGTGATCTCCGTGTCAGCCAACAGTGCCGACTGTCGTATGACATCAAGCCCTTCAAAGACGAGGTATTGTGTGATGTTGCTCCTCTCGAAGTTTGTGATGTTCTTTTGGGCCATCCTTATTTATGGAAACGTCATGTTGTATATGAGTCTAGGCCTCGTAGTGTTATTATTACTTTGAACAGAAAATTGTATAGGATACCCGAGGCAGTCCCACCTAGTGTTATTTCCTTGATATATGCTAAGCAATGCAGGAAGGTCATCTCGCACACGAGGAAGTTTGTCTTCTTCGTGATTCTCTATCAAAACAAGCGAAAGATCGCAACCATATCCAAGGTCTTTGCGGCCAATCTCTCCACACAGCAGAAACCAGTAGATAAGGTCGTGGAAGAATAATAAGATATCTTCTCCTCACCTACATGGGTACCTCTGCACTGCCAGGTCAAGCACCCCATCAATCTGACCCTCGGCACACTGTTTTCCAATGGGCCAGTCTATCGTCGCTCTTTTTTAGAGAATGAGGAGATCAAGCGACAGATCCAAGAACTTCTCCACAAGGGGCACATCCGCCCCAACTCATCACCTTGCGGGAGCCCAATCGTGTTGGTACAGAAGAAAGATGGAACCTGGCGACTCTGTATTGATTACCGAGATCTGAATAAAATCACTGTCAGAAACCGGTACCCGATTCCCCGAATCGATGACCTCCTTGATCAACTCATGGGGGCCAAATACTTCAGTAAGATTGATCTAAAGTCTGGCTACCACTAGGTCCCAATAGAACAGACAGATGTCTGGAAGACCGCCTTCAAGTCAAAGGAAGGAATTTTTGAATGGTTGGTCATGCCCTTTGGTTTGACAAATGCTCCAGCCACTTTCATGAGGTTGATGGATGATATCCTGCGACCATTCACCAATACTTTTGTAGTGGTGTATCTGGATGACATTCTAATTTACAGCAAGACTTGGGCTGAACACTTGCAGCCTATTCAACAGGTTCTACACACCCTGCGACAGCACAAGCTATACACCAACCTGGAAAAATGCTCCTTCGGCATGGACATGGTCCATTACCTAGAATACATCATTGATCAACATGGTGTACATGTGGATCTAGACAATATCCAAGTCATCCATGACTGGCCAGCCCCAACAACACTCACTGAGCTTCGGATCTTCTTAGGACTTGCTAATTTCTACCGCAGGTTCATGTTGGGTTTCTCCCATATTGCATGGGCCCTCAGCCAAATAAACAAGGGTGTTGGTAAGGCAAAAATTGCATGGGGCCGGTCCCAACAACAAGCGCTCGATGATTTGAAGCAATGCTTGTGCTCAACCCTAGTACTTTCACTACCAGACCTGCAACATCCCTTTGAGATCGAGATGTATGCTTCAGACTATGCTGTCTGTGCCGTTCTCACTCAACATGGCCACCCTGTGGCCTATCATAGTGAGACACTGCCCGATACTGTCTGTAAGTACCCTACTTATGAAAAAGAAATGTACTCCATTGTGCAAGCATGCTGCCAGTGGAGACCTTACATTCTTGGGAAGGAGACAGTCATCCAAACTGATCATAAGCCACTACAATTCATGCAGACATAGGGAAAAATGCAGAATGACCTCCATCAAAAGTGGTCCACATACTTGCAACAATTCCACCTCAACATCAAGTATAAAACAAGAAGCACCAATTGCATCGTTGATTGCCTCAACAGACCACCAGTCACAACACTCACCACGATGCGAGACTCTTGCAACCATGAGACATTTGGATGGCCCCAACTCTATGAGATAGACCCTGACTTCGCCACCACCTACCAAATGTTGGGTGAAAATGCAGTTGTCGATAATTTCCATCTTCAGGATGGGTTGTTATGTCGTCTAGGCCATATCTGTGATCCATCAAGTGAGCGAGCGAAGCTGATCTGGGAAGCCCACTACAGTCGGGTGGCAGGACACTTCAGTGTCGAAAAGACAGTGGCGATGCTACAAAAACATTTCTACTGGCCAAAACTTCGACATGAGGTTGTCAAGTATATCAGGTCCTGCACTGCCTGCGCTATTGCCAAACCGACCACTAAGAAACAGGGCCTGTACACCCCACTTCCTACTCCTGACAAGCCATGGGAATCCATATCGATGGACTACATGTCAGACCTCCCATCCACCAAGCAGGGAAATGACTGTGTTTTTGTGGTTGTTGATCATTTTTCTAAGATGGCGATTCTGGTTGCCTGCAAGAAGAGCATCACAGTAGAGGCCACTGCCAAGCTCTTCTTTGAACGAGTTTGTGTACATTTTGGAATCCCACAAACAATTGTATCAGATCGGGATAGTCGATTTCTCAGCACATTCTGGTCGAGCCTCTGGTCACTGCTGGACACCAAGCTCACCAAATCCACGACCTTCCACCCCCAGACAGATGGCCAAACCGAGGTTGTAAATCAAATGATTGTGCATATCCTTCGCATGTATAATTCAAATAACCCTCGCACATGGGATGAGAGCCTTCCTTATGTCCAGCATAGCTACAATCGAGCCTTGCATAGCTCAACCGGCCATAGCCCCTTTCAAGTGGGGTTGGGTTTCCAACCATTGGGTCCCATAGATGTTTCACTTCCCCTTGCGGTCACTTTGACTGACTCATCTTCTGCTCCAACTAAAGCTGACAAAGCCACCCGGTTCATTGAGCGGATCTAGCACATCCACCAACAGGTTCAGGATATCCTATAGAAGTCCAATGACAAGTACAAACAACGCCATGATCAACATCGAGTGTCGCATAAGTTTCAGGTGGGCGACAAAGTTTGGTTTCACTTGTAGAAATAACACCTTACAAGACCCCATCAGAAGCTTTGCCCACTCCGTTATGCACCATACACTATCACCAAGGCTATGGGGGATAATTCTTTTGAGCTCAACATTCCTCTTTTCCTTGGCCTGCACCCAGTGTTCAACGTGGATCTCCTTCGCCCTTATTTCCCACCATTATTGGACACCTCAGAAGTAGCAGAAAAATTGACACCAATAGAACTCAACCCCGACTACATACAACAGGCATCCAATGATCAGATTGTGGATAGACATATCAAGGGCACTTGACAACAAAGGATCTAGCTTTATCGAGTCGTCAAAGCAGGACAGCTCCTGCACCAAGGCAAGTGGCTCACCTGGGGCCAAATTCAACAGAATTTTCCTCATCTAATGGGGGACCTCAACGCAATGGAGACCATTTCTTCCTAAGGAGGGAGGATTGATCCAGATGGATATCGGTGGCCACCCACCTTTTCCAACTGGCTCAAAACAACTTTTTGACATTTTTGGCAATTTACTATTTTTTGTAGTTTTTACTTCCGAGGCCATTTTGAGGGCCTAAGTGAAGGTTTTTTTGTATCAAGATTCTCAATGATAGCTGAAGGCATGATTGAGCCTCTAAAATGAATCTCCTCTATGATACCTTTCCAACGGGCTATCACACACCTAAAACGGAGATCGTATGCAAAAGTTACGACCCCGGGAAGTTGATGTACTAGCTTACCCAAACGGGGCCCACATGACTTTTGGCGCTTCATCTCCTAGGGTTAGGTTTTTGGATGTCTAGGGTTTTTGGCATTCTTACTTATTGTAAAAATGCTTTCAGAGCCTCATTGTAACTTTCTTCTTGCGAATGCGTGCTACTGTCACATCTCTTCTCAGAGATAATCCGCCACCATTCCAACAAGCTTGTTTCTGCTGCATTTTACAGTTTCAACTTATTTCGTTATTGAATAGAAAACCAGTTTTATTGTATCTCTGTTATTTTGTGTTAAGTACCTGTTAATAATCTGTATTCATTTCATTCTACTCATAAAATCTAGATCATACTCCATATGGAGGACTCCATTCTTATTTATTGTTGGAACATCAAGCCCTGATGGTTAATCATACTTCTCCTAGATTTAGTCGATTGAGTGGTCGACCTACATCTGGAAATCGTCGATCAGGTGATTGACTAGATCTATGCATTAGTCGGTTGAGTAGTTGATGATCCTATCGGTTGGATAGTCAACCAACAACTGAATATAGTTGATTGGTAGATAAAATAGTCAAGAAATAAACTACAATTTGCATGCATGGGCGGTTGGGTGGAGAATTCTTGTCAAATTGACTAGACAATGCGGATTTGACGGAGTCAAATCTAATAACTGACAATTATATGTGGATAAGATCCTCTTGATTTCATGGAAATTGGTTAGATCAAGTGATAAAGTGATATAATTTTTGTGTACAATATGTCGAATATGCATTGTGATGTTATGATCATAGTGTGTTGTGCTTAAGTGTTGTAATGGCATCTTTAAACACCACCTTTGTCTTCAAAATTTAATTCCCTCTTCGATTATTTGCATAATTGTCTGTCTGTTTTGTAATAGGTTCCACCCTATTCCCCAACATGGTATCAGAGCCTATGGTTTGAAACTTTGCATGTTATCTACAAACCTTGTTGAGTCAGATCTGTTGTGTGATTGACTATGGGCCAATGGTTTATTGATTGGAACATGTTGAAATAGAACAATATATGTGTAGATATTTAAGATGGTTTCGAAGATCGATCATGTAACTTTGAATGGATCAAATTATGAAACATGGGCACTAGACATGGAAACCCTAATCAAGAGTAAAGGACTGTGGTAGTATACGAAGACTTCAATTCCATATTCAATAGACAATCAAACAAAGTTAATTGTTTATGGAAAGAAGGATTAGGTTGTGGGGGTCATCACGACCTATATCTAGCGAGACATTCATTTTCACCTTAGTAGAATTGACTTCCCTCATCAAGTATTGAATAAGTTGAATTCATTGTTCGATAGAGTCAAAGAAAGCCACATTATGTGTTTGGAGAAAGAGTTGATCTCTCTCGATCCTCATTCCTTTGACATAATAGAGGACTATCTGGCACGAGTAAAGGAACTCCAATTGAAATTGGGAAAATGTGAAAATAATTAAAAGAAGAAAGATGGAAAACTCATCGATTTGGTCTTGATGAATTTGAGAATACCATTCGATGTGTTCATTTCAACTTTCCGCGCCAAATGGCAGGCACACAAGGAAGATGGTAAGGACTACACCTTTGAATATTTTTGTTGTCTTTTGATTACTGATCAACACAAATTTCTTGAAGAAGTCAAGCTTGGTGGTAAACATCAAGCTCACTTTCTCAAGGGAAAGAGCAAGTCAAATAATGGGAAAGAGGACAGTTTGATACCCCTACACATAGGCCTAGATGCCATAACCAGAAACCTAAAGGGAAAACATATGCACCCCATCAAAGTCAAAAGAAGAATACATGTCAGTGTTGTGGAAATACTGGACATGTGGATAACGTATACTATAAGAAGGGAGATGATTTAGAGGAGAAGGTTAAATGCATTGAAGGAGATGTGTCCACTATATGACGACTCGTTGATAATTTCACCTTCCAAGTCAGAAATTCTCATGCCTTACTGTTTCATTCTATGCAGAATGAATGGGTAGTCAACTATGGGTTCACTCATCATATGGATAAGGATGAATCCTTGTTCACATCCTTGAATGACACCAAGGAGAAGAAGATTTATGTTGTCGATGATCTTTCTCTTGATATTATTGGTCGGGGTGATGTTTCCTGTTGACATGGGAAAATGTTGACGTTTATCATGTACAAAATCTTAGTGCCAATATTTTTTATGTTTCTTAGTTAACACATAGAGGTAATATTGTATAATTTTGGCTAGATCGGTTAATTGTTTAATATTTGAAGAAAGGTCAGTTGATTTTCATTGGAGGTTTTCTCGACCTAAAGGATGGTATGTATAAATTTCAAGGCTTGAATCGACCCGACATTAGACCAATTTTTCTTGTTGTTCACACTGATGAGTGAATTCAAACTTGGCATGAACGACATGGACACCCGAATTTTCAAAGTTTGTAGTCGATGGTAACTCGGAACATGGTTGTTGGTCTACCTAAAGTGTTTCCACCTAAAGGATTCTGTAAAGGTTGTGTGCTTGGAAACCATCGTCATGCACCTTTTGACTTTGGCAAAGCGTGGTGAGCACAAAACCTCCTTAAGCTAGTTCACAATGATGTTTGTTGCATCAATTCGCCTTCCCTAGCAGAAGCAAGGTATATCTTGACTTTCATTAATGATATATCACGTTTCACTTGGGTCTATTTTCTGAAGAATAAGAATCTCGTCTTTGAAAAGTTTAAATAATTTAGAGCCTTTGCTGAAAAGAAATGTGGCCAGCCCATCAAGTGCCTAATATTAGACAATGGTGGTGAGTATGTAAATCGAACTTTTGAAGAATACCTGGTTTGATTTTCTATTGATTGGCAACGATTGGTTCCTCACACACCTTAGTAGAATGGCATCACAGAACACAAGAATCAAATGTTAGTCGAAATGGCTAGATGTCTTTTGTAAGCCAAATATATTCCTCCTCACTTCTAGGCTAAAGTGATATATTGTGAAAACTATCTACACAATCACATTTTGATTTGAGTTGTTCCTTCAGTGACTCCAATAGAACGATTGTGTGGAAATAATCCTTAAATATACCACCTTCATATGTTTATATGTGTTTCATGGGATCTTATTTACAATGATTGCAGAAATAAGTTGGATGAAAAGAGTCATGGTTGCATCATGATGGACTAATTTGAAGAGTCTCAGGCCTATCAACTATTTGATCCTATCAAATGACAAATGGTTTGATGAGAATTCTTCTGGAATCAAGTTGTTGAATTTCTCCTCTGGATTTCTATAGGATGATCCCTTTGATGTTGTTTCCAACTCTGGTTTTCTTTTTCCATTTTATAGTCCTTCGAATGGACAGTTGAACTTTGTCCCTGTTTCGATTGAACCATCGACCTTCAAGTCAGTTAGTCCATCGATATTTGTTTCGACTAGTCCACCATCTTCATCGACTGAAATTGTTTAGACTTCTAATTGACCTTTTGCAGTGAACCAAAACTCACCTATTTATAGTCTACCTAGATGGGATACCAAGACAAATGAAGCTTATGGATTTGATGCCTGTGATGTTTCCTCTGGATGACAAACTCGAAGTCAAAATAAACATGCCATTGTTGCATCGATGACTCATGTACTTGATGTTGCCTACTTATATTATCAAGGATGACCTGAATGGGAAGATGTAATGCAAATATAAATTGATTCTTTGGCTAAGAATCACACTTGGGTCTTAATTCCTTGACCGCAAGGAAAGAGTGTTGTGAATTTTTGATGGGTATACAAGACCAAATTTACCTATGAAGGTATTGTTTAGAAACATAAAGCACAATTGTTTGCGACGAGATTTTCTCAACAAGAAAGTATCAACTACACTGAGACCTTTCCCCTTGTTTCAAAGATGAACTTTGCTCGACTGATTCTTTCCCTTGCTGCTTGATTTGGATGGAAAATCCATTAGATGGATGTGAAGAGTGATTTTCTTCATGGAGACCTATCTGAAGAATTTTTCATGGAACAACCACTTCATTTTGTGATAGATTCAAACTTGGTTTGTTGACTCAAGGAGTCACTTTATGGTTTGAAGCAATCTCCCTGATCTTGGTATGCTAAGATCGTCATTTTCTTTCTTCAACTTGGTTTCAAACATTGTGAATCTAATCACAACTTGTATGTACTCCATACCAAGGGAGATACTTTGTTTGTTGTTGTATATGTTGATGACCTTCTCATTACTGGAAATAAAACTGATCTCATTCTTATATTGAAGAAACAACATGATGACTCCTTTGACATGACAAATCTTGGTACTCTGCATTATTTTTTGGGTCTTCAAGTATTATCACTATGTGATGGTTTTTAAATTTCTCAATCTAATATGTAACATATATTTTGACATGTTTTAAGATAGTCGATTGTAACACTCATGCTACTACTTTTAAATTTGGATTAAAGCTCACCAAAATTTGTCAAAATCCCAAATTCGATGCTACACTTTATCAAAAAATGGTTGGAAATGTTATTTATCTTACTCATAGTTGACCTGAAATTTCATTTGATGTTAGTGAGGTTTCTCAGTTTATGCAATATCCCAGAGAAATCCACTAGAAAGAAGTCAAATGCATTGTTATCTATCTCAAGGGTACCACTCATTTTGGTATCAAGTATTGTCGAAGTTCAGATTCGTTGGTCGGCTTCACCGATGCTGATTGGGATAGAGACACTGATGATCGAAAGCCCACTTTTGGCTATGTGTTTCGCTTAAGCACTGGACCGTTGGTGTGGTTGTGAAATAGAAATAAGGTAGTCTCCTTATCGACTATAGAAGCAAAATATTGTGGCGTTGTTCAAGCAGGTGTTGAAGCAATCCAGATCTACCAAATTTTGGGTGAACTTGGCTTTCCTATTCATACCTCGACTACAATCTATTATGATAATAAAATTGTCATACATGTTGCTGAAATTCCTATTGTACACAGTAAGATGAAGGATGTTGAGCTCCATTCTCACTATTTGAGACAATTGGTTCATGAGAATGTTGTCTCTCTTGCATATTGCAAAACAGATGATCAGGTTGCTGATATCTTCACTAAACCCTTATCTGAAGCTAGATTTATCAAGTTCTATACAATGCTTGGTTTTCATGAAGCTGTAATTACGGGGGGTGTCATGATGATGTAATTTCACCTCCTAAATATCTAGATATGTGTGATTATGGGGGCAGGGGGGGTGTTGGAACATCAAACCCTGATGGTTCATCACGCTTCTCCTAGATTTAGTTGATCAGGTGGTCGACCTACATATGGAAATAGTCGATCGAACAATTGACCAGATCTCTAAATTAGTCGGTCGAGTAGTCGAAGATCCTATCGGTTGGATAGTTGACCGACAATAGAATATATTCATTCGGTGGATTGAACCACTAAGAAATCAACTACGATTTGGAAGCATGGGAAGTCGAGTTGAGCATCCTTTACGAGCCAACTAGACATCGCGGATTTGATAGAGTCACTCTAACAACCGATGATTATATGTAGACAAGATACTCCCAATTTCATGGAAGTTGGTTATATCTTGAGATATACATACCATACCCCATGGGGCATTATCATCAAGCGATAAAGTGATATCATTTTTGTGTACAGGATTTCCAATATGCATTGTGATGTTCTGATCAAAGTGCATTGCGCTTAAGTGTTGTAACAATGTCTTTAGACACCACCTTTGTCTTCAAAATTTTATTCCCTCTTCGATTGTCTACAAAATTTTCTTTCTGTTTTGTAATAGGTTCCACCCTATTCCCAAATATTTATAACCAACTAGAGAACTCTAATCATAACCACCTCCTAACTACCTAGTGGACCTTCTTTAATGAAGTTGCATTACATTTATTTAATACTAATTACTCAATGGTCATTATTTAATAATAACAAACATAATGAACCAATTATACCTTACATTGAATGTCCACCATAACTACACAATTATTACTCTAATGGGCCCTTCGACCCCCCATCAAACCCTTAGAGAGTTTGAGAGGGAGGTGTATATCAATCCATGATTTATTATTGATATTTTTGAGGGACATGTATATAACTTAATCCTTGATTGCTTATTGATAATTGAGAGGGAGTTGCATAGCCCTTAGTCCCTCATTGCTTATTGGTATTAGAGTTGGAGGTGTAGATCACTTAATCCCTTGTCTCTATTGCCATGTGCATTATAAACTAAAATTTAAAATTGCAATCCTTGGTTTGTAGTGGCTATTTAACATCGATGATGATGCCCATTTAGGGGGTGGGAGGGGGTGGGAGAGTGTAACACCCCTAACCCACATGATGAGGGCTAATGAAGGTTGATTATAATCAACTATGGTCAATTATGGCAAATGATGGCTTATGATAATTATAGTGGTTAATAATAGATTATGATGATTAACTTGGTTAGCTATGGTTTATTATAATTATTGTGGTTAATCATGTTTATGTTGTTTAATGTGGTTAATAGTGACGTGTTTAAGAAACACATCATGATTTTAGGGTTTAAAAGGAGGCACTCACCATCACATAACTAGAGGGACAATGACTCATTGAAATATTACATGCAAAAATAGTAGCAAAGGGAAACTTTCTCAAAGAGAGACCACATCAAGTAGGCATGTGTAATGTCAGTGTTTCATGGAAACCTGCAAAGGAGACCTAGCTAAAGCATACACAAAAAAATCTTATCAAGAAAATGAAGAGAGATACAATATGAAGAATGCGAGTCAATCTATATTATGATCTAATCAATCAATGAGTGATCTTCACTCATATAGGTAATGAAATCCTATAATTAGGAATGAATGCATAATAGTGATGGTCTAAGATTAGAAAGTCTAAAATAGAACTAGTCAGTTAACTCCCACTGAACTAGTGTTACTCTCACTGAACTAATGTGCCGAAAAGAGAAATTTCTCCAACACCCTCCCTGAACATCACTATGGAGTAAAAAATGAGTCTCGACTACTAGGCCATTTTAGGTACTCATGTACAATGCAAATAATGAACACTGAATAAAAATGAAGAGGAAAAACCACGTGGGAACAAACCCCCCCCCTAAAAGATAATGTATCAAAAGAAGAAAATGACAATTGCTAGGCAACTTTGTTCTTCACTGCAAGATGATCCCACAAAGTATGAAACTTCTGCTCAATGAATGTCTTGGTGAATATGTCAGCAGTCTGTTTAGAGGAAGGACATAAATGCAAATCAATGATCCTGTCATGTACTAAATAAAATGCATGTGGACCTCAATGTGTTTGGTTCATTGTCGATGTATTGGATCTCTTCAAAATCTCAATGTAATTTGATTGTCACACAATATGATAGTCGGACAATGAAACTAGATACCAAGCTCAATAAGGAAGTGTTGAAGCCAAAGTGTTTGAATGACACAATTGACTAATCCTTTGTACTCGACCTCTGTGGAAGATAAAGCAATGGATGATTGCTTCTTACTTTACCAACAAATTGGGCCTGACCCCAAACTGAGAGTGTACCCAGACCCGGACTTGTGATCTGTGCTATGACCAACCCAATCTGAATTTGTGAAGCATATGAGATCTAATGCACAACTAGCTGCACAGTGAATCCCATAACTCATGGTACCCTAAACATATATGAGGATGCACTTGGCAGCCTTCCAGTGTAGATCATGGGGTTCCTGCATGTATCTGGAAACTTCTCCTACCACATATGAGATATATGGATGGGTGTGGGTGAGATACAAAAGACTCCCCACCAACTGTCGATACAATTTTTTCCCCACTAATGGTGTATCCCCACCATCCTCAAGTCTGATCCCAGATAAGAAGGGTGTAGGTGCAGGCTTACAGTCTATCATGTGTAATATATCCAAAAGATCCTTGACATACTTAGCTTGAGAAATTTTTATGCTGAAAGCATCATGACTGGTCTCAAGACCAAGAAAGAAGTGTAGTGGACCCATGTATGTCATAGAGAACCTGTCATGCAAAATATCTTTGACCAAAGAAATGGCTGAAGCAGAGCTACCAATGATCAAAATATCATCATCATAGAGTACTAATATCATCACAGAGTCAGTAGTCCTCAAAATGTAAACATTGGAATCATATTTACATCTAACAAAATCATGTGAAAGAAAGTAAGAATCCATCTTTGCATACCATTCTATAGGTGCTTGCTTGAGGCCATAGAGAGATTTCTTCAGTCTGCATACTAAAGATGAGTTTTGAATGAACCCCTTTGGATGCTCCATGTACATCTCCTCTGAAAGGTCACCATGAAGAAAATAATTCTTCACATCCATCTGGTGAACTTCCCATCCTTTGGCTGCTGCAATGGCTAGAGCCAAGCGAATGGAGTCCATATTTTCTAAAGGAGCAAAGGTCTCTTCATAATCTATCCCATGAATCTGCTAAAATCCTTTTGCAACTAATATGGCCTTGTACCTTCTCACCTGGCCATCTGCTGCTCTCTTGGTCCTGTAGATCCATTTATATCTGACAAGTTTCCTCCCTAGTGGAAGTGGAACCAAATCCCAAGTCTGATTCTCTAGGAGAGAGTCATTCTCCTCCTGCATGGTTGCTTCCCATAGTGGATTTCCAACAACCTCACTGTAGGTATGTGGATCAGAAGATTGAACCATATAGAAATGCATGGGCATTTTTGGTTCAGAAGCTAAAAGTACATGAGAAGGATCCACATGCTGAGATAGTTCTTCCTCGAATCCAATGGATCCCCTGCAAGGTTTCCTGTTGCTTGAAGTGTGGACTGTGCCAACTTGGGCATTTGTTGAAGCTCCTACATTGTCTCCTCATTTGGTTTTACTACCTACTCATCTGTATGTACAAAATCCTCTGAATCTATGTCTGAATATGTAGCATCCGAGTGTGTGGAATAATCATCTCTAATTTCTGGAATTGATGGAAACACAAGAGTCTCTGCATGTTTCACTGGAGGTGAATGCAAAGGAATATCCTCAAACTAAATAGTGTGCTCAATGATGAGTCAGTCTGTAGAGGGATCAATCAATCTGTACCCCTTCACATCATTTGGATATCCCATAAAGATGCAAGGTGTGCTCTATGGATCTAACGCTTTCCTCTTTTCAAAAAGAATATGGGCCCATGCTCTACATCCAAAGATGTGGAAGTGTGTGACATCTAGTTTGTCACATGTCCAAGCCTCAAAAGGTGTCCTATCCTCAATAGATCTGTGAGGTGATCTATTCTGTATGTAAGTAGCACAGTTAAGTGCCTCATCCCAAAGATTGGAAGGAAGTGATATTGCATGCAACATGCAACTGGTTATCTCCTTGAGAGACCTGTTCTTCCTTTCAACAACTCCATTATGTTGTGGAGTGTATGGAACTGTGTGTTGCAACTGGATACCAGCTTCATAAAAAATATTTTGAACATCTTTGTTGATATACTCCCCCCCATTGTCTATACGGAGGATCTTAATTTTCTTCCCAGTTTGTGTCTCTACTAGAGCTTTGAAGTCTTTGAGATTCTCAAATAATTCAGACTTTTGTCTAAGAAAATAAACCCAAGTATATCGTGATTAATCATCAATAAATGTAAGAACATACCTTGCTTTGCTAATGGACGGATGTGGAAATGGACCCATGATATCACTGTGAACAAGATCCAAGGAATAGAAGGCTCTCCTTTCCTTCCCCTTTTCAAATTTCTCTTTAGGATGCTTGCCAAGAATGCATCCTTCACAAACCTCTTCAGAAAAATGAATTTCTAGCAAGCCTTTGACCATTCCTTTCTTAGAAAGTCACTACATGTACCTAATTTTTTTTGACCAAATCTCCCATACCATACTCTACTACTATCAGTATCATGTGTAAGTAGAAAAGAGGATTCATAGTCAATAAACTTAGTGAACTTATACAACCGTGATTTGTGATCTACCTCACCAACTGCAATAATGGAACTGTCATGCATCTCAAGTGCAATAATTGAATCTGATGTAAATTCAACCCTTTTACATGTTTTAGTGATCTGATAAACTAAGAGCAGATTTATAGAAAGCTTTGGAACATGTAAGACATTCTCAAAACTTCCATTAGGGAGTTCCAATCTTCCCTCTCATGCAACTGCTATTGGAGTATCATCCCCCATGAGAATAGTAGGTCCAGAGCATGAACTCAAAGAAGTGAAAACTTCATCTTTAGCTGCCATATGATGTGATGCACAAGAATCTATAATACATGAATCAAATGAGGAATTAATTGCAACTAGAGCATGATGATTACCTTTCTTAGGCGCATGGTTTTCTTCATTCTTCCTTCTTCTTCTTAGCTCCTTCAAGAATGAAGTCTCCAAGGTTATTCTTCTGAAGTACTTGTGTCATAAGATCGATCTGCTTCTTCATGCATGTTGATTCTTCATGATTCAGTTTATTGCAATATGTGCACTGGTTTCCATTCTTCTTCTTCCCTTTGGAATTTGAAGAATCTTTGGAAAGTGAAGAATCCTTGAAGGGTTTGGAATATCCTTCCTTCTTTGACTCTAGATGTAATAGCTCCTTTCATTTCTACTTCGATTTCTGATTGGATGACCCTTTTCCATCATGCATGGTGAGTGCATATGATTTGGGATCTTTCATGAGGCCCATCTGTATGATTATTTTTTTCTCTTGTGTGAGAGACTCAATGAATTGAGCCATCGTAGGCATTTTCCAATTTACGCCCAAAAGACATATGCCAGAATGGAAATTGGAGACATATACAACATATTCTGGTCCTATCTTGGCCAAGATTGTTAGAATAAATTGTTTCTCTTGTGTAGACTTGTCAATACCACATTAACCCAAGCTCAAAATCAAATATTTAAATTTAGTAAAGAGATTATGTATATTATCAAAACTTTTAGAGTCTAAGGTATTCAAATCTACCTTAAGCATATGACCTCACATCTCATCCTGCTTTCCAAAGAGTCCTTCCAAGGTGTTCCAGATATCGTTTGGATACTTTCATGTGACAACATGAAACCATGGATTAGTGGAGATTAACTCAAGAAGTAATCTTGTGGCCTCATCCTTACGGTTCGACCATCTGGTCTTCTCAAGCGCTGATGTAGGTTATGTTTCTGTCCCCATCGTCAAATTATACAGTCCTTTTCTTTTGAGTTGGAATGTGTCCTTCGACTTCCATTCAAAATAGTTGTACGGTGTAAGTATTATCACTAGAATTGATTGAAGAAGTTGCATCGCCTCGATCTTGCTATTGATTCTGAAAAGATCTTGAAAACCCAGATTGTGGATTCCGAGATATGATTGACGGTGCTATGGAAACTATATATATGATAAAACAACTTTATCTCCTAAAATATGATGTAGGTTTTGAAAATTTTTCGTGAGCATGATAATCCCTATGCTATACGTCTCTGGTAAAAATTTCAGCCCGACCTAAATCGCGTATTTCGAGATATCACAATTTTACTACATAAAACCAATTTTTGGAGGGCTGCTGAATCGTCGCACCCTAGAGAAGGGTAAAGTGTGACGATTTTGAATTGTCGAAGTGTAGTGAAGGACAAAGTGTGACGATTGTCAAAAATAGAATCGTCGCACCCCGGATGAAGAACACAGTGTGACGATGTCGCACCTTTGGCTGTGTATAGGCCTACACGATGTTCTGTATAGGTTGCGATGGTCACACCCTTTGACATGGATAGGCCGTGATGATTCCAATCATCACACCTTTAGACAGGGATAGGCCACAACGATTGCAGAAACTAGGTTTACTCATTGACTCTTTCGCTCTTCTCTAGCTTGTCTGGGTTGCTCCAAGCATCTCGATTCTGATACCATGTCAGTGTTTCAAGGAAACCTGCACAAGAGACCTAGCTAAAGCATACACAAACAAAGATTATCAAGAAAAGGAAGAGAGATACAATATGAAGAATGAAAATCTATGTATATTATGATATAATCAATGAGTGAGTGATCTTCACTCATATAGGCAATGACATCCTATAATTAGGAATGCATGCATAATAGTGATGGTCTAAGATTAGAAAGTCTAAAATAGAACTAGTCAGTTAACTCCCACTGCACTAGTGTTACTCCCACTGAACTAGTGTGCTGAAAATAGAATTTTCTCCAACATGTAATAGGGCATTGACATGCCTTAATTAAAACCTACGGGCTATAAAATAAATGTGGCCCCACTATAAGTTGTTAGTAAAATGTAATGAAAACATAAGTAAGAGAGGGTGGTTATAAAATGTAGTAGTAAACCGAGATTCGATATGGAAGGAAGAACCATAATTTACTACATGAGACTAATAAAAATCCACGAAAGAAACCATGGTACGGATAGTGCATGGGTAAAAGTGCAAACTAAAAACAATACCAAAATGAAAAAGAGAATAAGACAACCTAATTTAAACTCTCTTGAATCACATAAAATCCATAGAATACCATAACTGCGAGTATGCAAGAAAGGGTTTTGAAATACCATCAACTCACTCAGATAAATGATAAGAGAGTGCCAACTAAATGGTTACCTATATGGAGTAAAATCACACAAAAATAACCCAAACAAAACAAGGATATGACAAAAATTAAGGGTGATTAGAGATCATACACAAGTCGATCCCAACTGAAAAGGATAACAGAGATGGATTAAACCCTTATGTTATAACACATGTTACTTGCATTATTCTTTATCATATGAAACCCTCTTGTCTTTTCAAACCCCCAACATAAAATCAAATGATCTTCACCTTTTATCTTTTCATGTAATCTTCCCACTAATATTAAATTATGGTTTTTTTCAAAGAAGGAAAAATCCTATAAGACTCAAGGCTACCGACCTAGCCTTTATTAATGCAAACTCAAGACCCTAATGTACAACAACATCATTATGTGTAGACAAAACTTGTCCACCTGAAATAACTCATTGGTGGTCTATAAGGGGTTAGAATTCCACTCCTCCCAGATGCCTTTGGGTCTTGGTTTATTAATATATTTTCCTTATGTTCGAGGAATGTAAGCTCTTAGCCAATCATAAGTACGTTTAGGGGTTTAGGTCACACTCTAAGACTAGAAAATAAATTTTGGCATAGATCTTATCCACAAGACAATCAATATCTCACATTGTCATCACTGAGGCTACAACAATGTATTCATGTGCCTTCAAGTAGCATCTAGCCTTAGTCCCATACATGAGACCATATACTACCCCTAGTTTTAGTTTAACCTCCTACCCATGAGGATGATTAAATTATAGTTAAAGTTACATTTCACCTTTTACAAAAAGAATTTATAGAATTATTTAGAGTTTAACTCATGTTACATCTCAACTCCAAGAAATCCTTCTAAGTGTTGATGGGATACCGTCTTCATTTCTAAATTCAAACATGCTTAAAATTTTAATGTCTTTATTTTAATATTTTCTAATTAGTTTGGATTGTCAACTCTGAAAAGGTCAAAGCAACATTTTGAAACAATGAAAATTAAAATAAAGCATCACAATAAAATATTTTCCATTCTAACTTTAGAAAGATTATAATTTTTTTGTCTAGAAATTGTAAACTAATTGAAAAAGTAAATGTGTGTTTCATTTTTTTAAAATTGCATTGTAATTATAGAAAAAGTCAAATCAACATTTTTCAATTGATGAAAATTCAAGAAAAATTACAACAAAATAGTGTTTTCCATTTAAACTTTTACCTTTTGGGTAAGAGGTTAAATTGTAATTGAGGGTAGTATTTGGTTTCATGTACGAGACAAAGGCTATATGCTACTAGAAAGGACACGATCCCATTGGAGGTAGCCTTAGTGATGACCACAAGGGACATTGACTTTCTTGCAAATACTATCTAGGTTGTAACTATATTTTGGTCTTGGAGTAACACCTAAAACTACTTATGATGGGCTACAAGCTAGTCTTCCTTGGACGTCAGAAAATAGGTTAACGACCCAAGACCAAAAGGCATTTGGCAGGAGTGAAATTTTTCCCCCTTATAGACCACTAACATGTCATTTTATGTGAGTTAGCCCACATTCATTGTGGTTTTCCTTGAATAATGATGATGAGTTAGCCCACATTCATGAATAACAAACAATGATGGCTATCCTCATTAGAAATTTACAACTAAGTTATGCTAGGTTATGCCACCTTCAAAAAAAAAGAAAAGCTTTAGAAAAATTATAGTTCTATGATCGATAAACTATGAACTAATTTAAAAAGTGAAAACAATAACCTTACCTTGACATGGACTAATAATGAGGGTTGTAATAAATATTATATACATCAATCCATAAGAGTTAGATATAACAAGTTTATTCCCTCTTGTAATGCCTAACCAATGTCATGAGCATGATGAACCAACAATATACTATTAGGAAGTAGAGATCAGTGGACATGAGTGATAAGAAATGCATGGTAGTGTCAATGACTATATACATTTCCTGGTGTGGGATTCCTTATTAAACGATATATAAGAGTTGTAATAATTATCAATAACCTTATAGTTCAATATTAATGACTAATCTTGGAACCTTTTAATATTGAAGCAAACTTCCCTCTCCAGAAGGTTATTTGATGAAATCCAACAATGGAAATTGGAGTTTTGATAATGAAATTCTATAATTTCACAAATTATGACATTGTAGATGGATTCTGAGATCGCCATTCTCATTGGGACAAGTCCATACTGTAATTTTAGCGATCAAAATTTGTAATTCCAATAGCCCATCAAAACACTCACCAAAATTGTAAATAAAACTCGCTGAAAAGTAAGGGCCATTACCCAAAAGATTAGTGTACTCCCTATATACATTAGTAACATACATAATGAAGTGAATTAGATGATATATATTCTAGTAAGATAATATTTTAAAAAATTCTCACATAGTTACAACCAAAAAAATCTCCAGTCAATAGAGTTTATGTTTGTTAATATTTAGACAAAGGATAACCGTTCTATGTTTTTTACCTTTCCAATATGCCATTATTGGAATATGACTAAATTTACTAAAATTGCAATTTTGGATTGATGAAACAATTTTCTTTGATGCATAAATGGATTCAACACCCTCAAATACTCCTATTACCACTATATTGTGCAATGCTAACAATTAATATATGTGATTCCATCAATAAAAAATGATTCTTGTTGAATTTCAAGCCAAGCAAAAAATGTTAGTTTCCCCTCCCATAATTCTATGTATCCAAAAAAGGTTTGTTGGCGCACAGGGGGAATACCTAGGGTTCGACATGAATTCACCAAAAAAACCCTTAGATATTTCCCCTTTCGGCATCACCCTCAAGCAAGTGAAGTCTCACCCGAGGTATCTATGGGAACTTCAGGAATCAAGTTTCCGCATTAATGAAGGGATGGGAGGAAGTTATCATAACCATTATACTTACCATTAGTTCATTCTATCTTATATCATGTGCGCAAAAACATGATAACATATAACATATTAAAAATAACAAACATACAACATATGCATGCAAAATATATAACAACATTTAAACATCATGACATAAAGACACCATATTTAATGTGGTTCACCCAAGATGGGCTACGTCCACAATGACCAACTTCTTATTATATTATTCAGAATTATCCCTTACAAAATATGCACATTGTGCTCATACATTATGCTCTTGTCATTTTCCTATTCCTCTATCTCTCTCTGCCTCTCTTCACTCTTATTTTCATGCATATAGTGAATACTTAGCTCTTCTTAATTGCTCACATCCTCCCATCTCTCACATACTTCACTACTTTTCTATCCCAAAACCCTTACATATTTATATAATTACATTAGGGCTTAGCCATTTTCGATGGACCAAAATTCCTAACGACTTCCAACTTTCTTCCTTCCTTTGTGCGTTTTGATCCTTGAAAATGCACCAACTATCTTTCCTTCCTTTCTGTGTGCTGCACAGTTCCCAAAACTAGTCCTGAAATTCCTATCCCAATAGGCCCCCAACACTCGCATGTGGCTCGTCCTGAGCCACTCAGTTCTTCTGTTGTGCTCCCTTCAATGTCACAATGAGCTTCTCAAAAGTTTCCTTTGTGGTTGCGACATTCTCCTTTACTTTTGATTCTTAAGTCAAAATCCCCTTCGTTGTCTGTGAGGTAATGGGGGTCTTCAACTTGTCAACATTGTCTTGCGTTTCTTTCTTAATTATGCCTTGTGTAGCTACAAGTTATTTTGTTACTTGAAATGCTTCCTCCTATAGAGGCTCAAGCTTTTGTGCAATATTATGTTGTTCAACTCTGATTTGGTTTATCTCATGGTTCAACTACCTATTCTCAACGATTGTAGTCATCTATTTTGTTGGTGGCAGAGTGTTCATTGTATCTTTGATCTTTTGTGCCTTCTCCTACGCAGTGTGTAACCTTTGTTCCAATGCTTGTAACTCTGCATTCTCCAACAACTGAGTCCACACTTGTGTACTCTCTTCATACAACTTGGTGCATTCCTCATCCAAACTATTTATACTTTCCATGGTCATGATGGTTGTATGATCCCTTTGTTCTCTTTCTTATGGTGGGGTACTTAGTGTAGTGTGAGTTTCCAAGTCAACTATCTTCACATGGAAGCCATGAATAACTTCACTTATCTTCGTCACTTGCTCTTCCAATGAGGCATCTGCTTCCAAGTATACCTTTGGTATATTGTTGTATACCTTTTGTACTTCTTGGTGCAACCTTATTGTTCTTTGTGCAACCTTGTCGTGTTCTGGCATGAGTCTACTACACTCTACGTGTAGTGCATCATTATATGCATCCACTTTAGCCAACTCCATGGAAGTTGATTTTGCATGCAACTGTATTTATTGCATGACACTTTTCTACCAGATGTGTAACACATTCGATGGTCACTGAGACAACACTAGGTTAATATGGGTTACGGGTTGCACGTGCTCCTACATTTCTATTGTGGGGAACTCTATGGACCCTACTGATATCTTCATTATCTGGTGTTATGTTGATGTTGATGGTGGTTGTGATGTTGTCGATATTGAATCTAT
The DNA here is from genome assembly GCA_000966675.3 of Picea glauca. Taxonomy (NCBI): domain Eukaryota; kingdom Viridiplantae; phylum Streptophyta; class Pinopsida; order Pinales; family Pinaceae; genus Picea; species Picea glauca. The sequence goes on from JZKD02S1672714.1 coordinate 1,775,629, forward strand.
TGTCTTTGTTGTGCTCTTTGTCTATTCTTCTTCTATCATTCGGGATGACGCTATCTTTGTTGATTCCAAAATATGGCATAGTGTAGCTATTTGTGATTGCACATTCATGTGCATTTCTTCCTATTTCTGCGCAGCTCGCATAAACACTTCTTCAATTTCTTCCTTCACCTGATATTTGATCTTCTCCAAGTCATCCTATGTCAAGGCCTGTATAGTTGCTTCCTTTGAGGCTTTCCTCTTCTTATGTTTATGCGTTGATCGCTCCTTGGGATGTTCTTTTATTTTCTCTCTAATGGGAGGTGATATTTCAGTGTTGCCTGCACCATTCCCTTGCTCTTAATGTTCCTATTCTTCTTCTTGATCCTTATCTGTTTTTTGTGTCTCCTTTTGTGTTGTTTCTGTCACTAAGGTTTTCCACTCTGCTTCCCAATCATTTACAATCTGGTTGATGTCCTTTTTTGTCAACATGTAGTTGGTCAACAACCATAGATGATCCAGATCCCTCTTTGCTTGAACATACATGTGGTGCGACCTTGCCTTGAATCGTGCGATTTATTTGTATGCTTCAACTATCTGGGGTAAATTTACGGTGTGTCCTCAATTCATTTCCAAATTGTCTCCTAATAGATATAGAAGGTGATGTTGTTATCCACCTGTCTATTCTTGTGCGCGGTTTTCCACAATGAAACGTACCTTGCTGCCAAGTATTGTTTCTGCATACCCTTTAGGAACCGTGTTTCTTCTGGTTCCCTCCAAGCGACTAATGCAATCAAGATTAATAACCAAGCATAATGGAACTCCATTCCTTTCTTGTGTGCTTCTGTACAATCAATTAAGACATGATTTACCAAAAATGTCGCCTAGTTCATCATCACTCCTCCTACGCACTTCTCCATTGCTTCTATGACTCCTGCTAGCACATGATCTTTGTGACATTTCCTAAGTAACTTTCAAGCCAAAACCTACATCAAAAATCTTACAATATCATCATTTATGCTCACAATTTCTAATCCATACGCTCCTATGTGCGTGCCATACTTTACCTTCGTTATTTTTACTAATGCTTTTTCCTGCGTCTTGTCTTTGAACAAGGGTAGTGGTTCTTCCCCTACTAAGGGAAATCTTGTAGTCTGCACAATAAATTGGGTGTCGATCGACACTACCCTATCCAACCGTAGGAACCCTCTGTGGACACAACTTAGCAACAACTTGATGCATATGTTGATCTCTGCGCTTCTATCGAAATGTGGGATCTCCAATTAGTTTAGTATGCATGTTCACTACAGTCATGTTTCCCATTCTTATGGTTCGACTGTGAATACAAGTGAATTTATCCTGAGTGATGTGTGTAGGTAGTTTTGTGGTGAAAACTATGAAAAATTCTTTAGATCTACCAGATCATGGTGTGAAAACCTCAGGCTTCCTACTACACTCAACGTATCTCCCTTGACGGTGACCCCAGGTGGAATCACTGGTGTAACCATGTTGTACTTTGACTCCTTCTACAGTCTGACTTGTTTTGTTGTAGGATTTATAGGTGGCACATATGATCTAGGAAAGTTGACTCGGTTTGATGGCTATGCTCTTGGGGTTTCTTCCTGTACTAGAGTTTCTACCTGCTTAGTGCACAACTTCTTCATTCTAGATGTGGATGCTCTTGCCTTTGGTGGTGCCAATAATTTTTGTACTTTGATTCGGTCTACAACTTACTCGGCTCTATCCTTTGTAACCTCTATCTCTCTTCTAGATCTATGTTCTCTTTTGATGTTCACACAACAATAACCCTTTTCTCGTTGCCCCTTGTCTTCTTTTATAGCTTGCTGCCAGTTGTTTCATACCTCTTCGTACCAAAATTTGTTGGCCCATCTGACTGTGTTCACATTCAATTCTTGGCTATATTCTTCATTAATTTCATCACCCAATGGATCATGGTCTAGATTTTCCATCATGTCAAAATATCATCGCCACTCTTCATTTATGACTATGTGTTCTCGTTGTCTTGTCATTATGTTTTCTCTTTAATGCTTTTCATGTCTTGTGCGCAAGTATTTATCATGGTTCTTCAATTCTCTTTTTTGTGAACATTCCAATTCTCCACGACATTTTCTTGTTCATCTCTCTTTTTGCTAATTTGACTCTTTGAACAATGCCCAATTTAGAACTTCAATCTTTCTTGTCTCTTCAAATGTTTATTGTGACTCGCCTCAAGATCTTTTATTGCATTTTCTTTTCTTTTTCTTTTCTATAATACAATATAATACATATACTATGGTACACATACTGCACTATCAGGATAGTGCGCAGAAGGATGGTTGTCCCTATATAGTTTCAGTTGACTATCATTGACAAGTCCTTCTATGATTTCCCCATTTAATTTCTCTAATTGAACATCACTTGCTTCAGTCACAAATATTATCACATACAGACCCAACTGGTGCATTTGGAACTTTCCAGGGTGTTGCAAAAATTTACTGTCATAGAGAAAAACCAAGTCTCCCATCTGGAACTTCTTCTGTATAATATGTTTGTCATGCCATGCTTTTTCACACGCTTTCTGAACTTGTTGATGAAATCCTGTGATGAAGCGGTCTTCCTCCAATTCCACTAGCTCTTCCAATCTTTTCTCTACTGCACCAGAATTAGTGAGCTCTGTCAACGTGGTAATGTGCAGACTTGGTACAATGAACTCCATGTGAATAATTTATTCCTCACCGTATACTAATCAGAATGGTGTATGTCTTGTCAACTTTTTACATGTATTCTGATATACCCATAGTATTGCAGGAATCCTCAAGTCATAGTCATCTCAATTCGCATTACATATATTTGTCAGCGCATGCTCTAGGATCTTGTTAAACACTTCCACTGTTCCGTTCTCCTAAGGATGATAAGGTGTGCTCTTTTGATGATGAACTTGAAATTCTTTTTTCAACATAGAAATTGTTTTATTCAAAAAATGTGTTCCTTTATCACTCATAAGGATTCTCAGACATCCAAACTACGTAACAACATTCTCAAATAAAAACTGCGCAACAGTCTCCACACTGTAATCTCTCATAGGTTCTGCTTCAACTCATTTGGTCAAGTAATCTATCGCAATAATTATATATCTTGCTCTAGACCTTTTTGTTGGTGGGTTGATCAGTCCAATGAAATTGACTGCCCATTTATCAAAATCTTGCAATGTAACTTATGGTATTAAAGGTATCTTGTCTCTTTTGGATGGCTTCCTAATTCACTGAAAAACATCATAAGTCTAACAAAACTCTGTAACATCCTTATGAAGGGTGGGCCACCATAGTCCTACGCACAAAATATTCTGAGTCGTCACTTTCCCTGCATAGTGGCCTCCTGCAACAACTTCATGTGCCTCCGATAATATCATATGCCTCTTGTGCTCTAATACACATTGTCGAAGAATACCATATGTGCCTAATTTATACAAATTTCTCGCTATAAGTTGATAATTTTCTACCTTTACCACCAACTGCTTCTTCTGCACAATTGTAAAGTCGAGTTGGGCTACTCCTATTCTCAGAAATTGGATAATATATACAAAGTAATCATCGACCATCTGTACTGCAAACAAGTGCGCGTCTGGTAGACTGTCATCAAAATTTCCTGCATCTTCCCCTGTTAGTATGTGCGACAAATGATCAGGTCCTGAGTTTAATTTCTCTGGTTTCACAATCACTTCAAAGTCATACTCCTTCTTATCACATGAAGTTTTCATGGGTCGTATGTAGTTTTTTCAAGCTGGACAAGTCCTTTGTTTGCACAGGGAAAATCCATGAGTGAAATGCAACATTTAGAGCCGTCGATTTTGAGCTTGAAATACAAGCAGGTAGGCTCGAATTTCAGAAATGTAGATCCTATGTACAGTTCAGATCAGTCATTAGATCAAGCAAAGAATAAGTCATGACCTCCCGATCTCATTGGAGAGAGATCGATGGTGGGGAGGCATTGTGAGGATTAGAAAGAAAATTAAAGTTCCTTCAAGTTGGGAGCCCACATTCGATCAGGATCGTTGATCTTGCTATATCAACAGATCAATGGTGCATATCAGTCCCGCTATGAACGAGAATCTTCACATTGTGGGGATCAGGGAGGAAATTAAAGTTGGTGCAAGTGGTGAGCTCGCAATCACCCGTGGCTGTTGATCTTCAAGAAAGGGACACGTGTCTCGAGATCTCGCACTCCAGAAGGAAGCAAGAAGAAGCTGAGTGAGTAAAGAACTCTCGAAGGCTCGAAGTCCCGAAGTAAATCTGAGTCATTGAAGACTAAGGATGGACGTCGATAGATCTAAGACTTCGAAGATACAACACTTCGAAGGATTGTGCGAGCAAACAGGAGAAAACTACCGAAGCTCGAAATCTCGAAGTGAATCTCAGTCATACAAAATAAGAGGACACTTGGAGGAAGATCTCTCACTTCGGAGATAAGACAATTTGGAGGATTGCACGAGCAAACAGGAGAAAACTATCGAAGCCCAAACTCCCGAAGTGAATCTCAGTCGCCCAAAACAAGAGGACACATGGAGGAAGATCTCTTACTTCAGAGATATGATGCTCCAGAGAGTTGTAAGAGCTATGCATTGAAAAGGCCCGAAGCTTGAACTCCCGAAGTAATTGTGGACCATTGATCTTAAATCAACAAGAACCGTTGATCTTTACAACATTGTCACCGAAAGGTCCGAAGTCTCGAAGTTAACGAGAGGCTGCCATGTCAGATTCAGGAGATCATCCTTCAAGAGGTATTCCTGCTCAACATTCAAAGCTCCCAAGTGCCAAAATTGGCTCCATCTCTAAGCATAGTCTAAAAGGGTTATGGAGTTGATAGACGGATAAATTTTAGCAGGGACGCTAAAATAACAGGGTTTCCTAGATCGCAGATTTACAACAGATCGACGCTCACACTTCATTGCGGGGACAAAATATGATCGAACAATAAAATTCTAGAGCAGTCCCACAATCAAAACCAAAGTATAGTTGAAGAGGTACATGGAATTTGGTGGTGGATTGCGAGGGCCAAAGTGGTGTGGACCCAAGCCTCCCTTGGCAGCTTCCGCAATCATGTGCTTATATGGGGTCCAATCCGAGATTAGCGCGTGACAACATAAACTGGGCATTAAGCCAATTCATCAAAGGAGTGTCACGAGGAGAAGAAAAGCGTTAGCATACCATGACTAGTCTATCACCAGAGGAAAGAGAACAATCAACTACCCCCTTAAATGGAAGCATTGAGGGTTTGGCCGAGGAGACATAAAACTGTCAGCCCGAAGTACCGCAGAGGGCAGTTTTTCCACATCCTGATCCCAAGAAGAAATCAGTTAATGAAAGAAGGAATGGTGGTTGAACTATTTTCTACCCCCCTTGAATGGAAGCATGGAGGGTCTGGCCAAGGAGACAGAAAGATTTCAGCCCGAAGTACAACAAAGGGTAGTTTCTCCTGCACGCCCATACTGATCAAAGTCTCCTTCTGACAGAAGGAACATGGAAGACAAGAGAAGACACCAACTATTATTTTGGGTATAAATACATCAATGGAAGAATATGTTAGGGTCAATGGTTGAGCAGAGCTCCCAATTTGTAATATTTTGATAGAAGAGCTATTATCTAGTTATGTATGACACCTGCGAATTTCTCATTAATAGAAGTCAGTTTCTTTCATCATCTGTTTACTTTTTTGTTGAAACACTCATGCATGGAAGATCCAGACGAGGTGTTGTAGTTGTATTGTAATGGAGGTTTGATTATAATGTTGTTGTGACCTATTTCCGCATTTTCTTTCGTTGTCTTGTTTCCTCTTATGCTGAAATGCTCATGCATGGATGATCCAGACGAGCTGTTGTACTTGTATTGTAATGGATGTTTGATTATAATATTGTTGTGATATATTTCAGTATCTTAAACTTGAGTTCAAGAGTGCTCTTGTGCTTGAGTTTTTCTTCACCAAGTTGTTGGAACGTCAGATGCTCATGGCAGACTTGTCCACTTTCCTCACTAAGTCTTCCTCCTTCTCATCTTTATCCTTAAACCATCGACTGAAGTTAATGTGAACCTCATTTTCTTATGCATTAGTAGCCCGGTTTTTTTTGTGTTTAAACATTCTCATGTTGAGCTTTGTCCATTTGACCTCCACTCATAAACCTACCTCCACAAACATTTTGATGGGTACTTGGCTTATCCCGCTGTAATTTAAGGGTGACTCTTAGTGCTAACATTCTTAATGTTATCACATGAATTTTTTATGGGTCGTACATAGTTTTTGTAGGATGTCCAAGTCCTTTGTTTGCACAGGGAAAAATCATGAGCGAAATGAAACATTTAGAGTTGTCCATTTCGAGCTTGAAATAAAAGCAGGCAGGATCGATTTTCAACAGTGGAGATCCTATGTACAGTACATATCGGCCTTTAGATCAAGAAAATAATAAGTCATGACTGCCTGATATCATTGAAGAGAGATCGATGGTGGGGAGGCATTGCGGGGATCCGAAAGAAAATTAAAGTTCCTGGAAGTTGCGAGCCCGCAATCCTCAGGATCGTTGATCTTGCTAGATCAACAGATCAACGATGCATATCGATATAGCTACGAACATGCATCTTCACATTACAGGGATCGGGGAGGAAATTAAAGTTTGTGCAAGTGGTGAGCCCGCAATCCCCATGCTCGTTGATCTTCAAGCAAGGGACATGTGTCCGACTATCTCGCACTCTGAGAGGAAGCAAGAAGAACATGAGTGAGTAAATAACTCTCGAAGGCCCGAAGTCCTGAAGTAAATATGAGCCATTGAAGGTTGAGGAGGCGCATCGACATATATAACACTTCAGAGGATTGTGCGAGAAAATAGGAGAAAACTCCGAAAGCCTGATCTCCCGAAGTGAATATAGGCCATCCAAAACAAGAGGACACGTGGAGGTAGATCTATCACTTCGAAGATACGATGCTCCAGAGAGTTTAATATCTATGCATTGAAAAGGTCCAAAGCCCAAACTCCCAAAGTAATTGTGGACCGTTGATCTCAACTCAACAACAATCGTTTATCTTTGCAACATTGTCACTGGAAGGTCCGAAGTCCCAAAGTTAACGAGAGGCTTCCACGTCAGATTAGGGAGATCATCCTCTAGGAGGTATTCCTCCTCAGCATTCAAATCTCCCAAGCGCCAAAATTGGCTCCCTCTCTAAGAATGGTATAAAAGGGTTCTGGATTTGGAAGATGAATAAATTTTAGCAGGGGCACTAAAATAACAGGTTTTCCTAGATCGTGGATTTGTAGAAGATCGACGGTCACACTTCATTGCGGGGACAAAACATGCTAGAAAGATAAAATTATAGAGTGGTCCCGTAATCGAAACCACTATATAGATGAAGAGGTACGTTGGTGGTGTATTGCAGGGGCCAAAGCAGTGTGGACTGTTATCCCCGATATCTAGGGATAACTAGGAGATCATGTCTCGAGGCCCACATGGTCCTAGACATGGAGTACCGAGAGCGATGTTGACTTGAGCATGGCCCTGGAGGGCCCATCTCTCTTCTTCTTCGTCAGATTTGTCGTGTCAATAGTAGCAGTTTCCATCACCACAGACCTGGGCTTGCATCGGAGAGGACTCTTGCTCCATGAGGTAATTGGTCCAAGGTATCATGGTATATGTCATATTTGATTGTTATAACCTTCTTATATATGCATTAGGTTCCTTTCATTTCGGATGACTGCTTGGATCTTACACTAATCCACTTGACCATTGTTGGGGTGATTGATGGGGC